>MU853873.1:0-52109 GCA_033297225.1 Diplogelasinospora grovesii | reverse complement strand
GCACCCAGGTCGAAGGGGAGAAAGCACCCACTGTCGCTGGCACCGAGCAGCAGGAAGAGATTGGCACCCAGGTCGAAGGGGAGAAAGCACCCACTGTCGCTGGCACCGAGCAGCAGGAAGAGATTGGCACCCAGGTCGAAGGGGAGAAAGCACCCACTGAACTGGGCACCCATACCCAAGATTTCACAGAGGGACAGGCTCCTGTTGAGGGCTCTCAGGTTCAAGAGGGAACCACCGTCCCTGAAGACGCCAAGTCCCAGATGCCCGAGGGCACCGCCACCACCGTCCCGGAAATGCTCGATTTCTCTATTCTTAAGGGCGGCAAGGTCAACAAGGGCGGTAACGTTGTCGACGAGGACGGCAAGGTCGTCGGGCGCGTCACCCAGGGTATTCTCATGTACCTGATCGGCAAGAAGGTCGACGAGAACGGCGACATCTGGAGCGACAATGGCAAGGTCATCGGCAAGGCCGAGCCTATCTCGGAGCATGAGCAGGAGGATATGATGAGGGAACCTTCCCCGTTCGAGTCATTCCCTGATGCTGTCGTCGACGGCGACGGTTTCGTCGTTAGCAATGGCGATAAGGTTGGCAAGGTTGTCTCTGGCGACCTGAAAGTTCTCCGCGGCAAGCATGTCGATGCTGACGGCGACATCCTCGACAAGGGAGGTAATGTCATTGGCAAGGCTGAGCGCTGGGAGCCCGAGCCTGAAGCCGAGCCCGAGCCCGAGCCGGAAGTCGATCACTCTATCCTCGCCGGCAAGCGGGTCAATAAAGCTGGCAACGTCGTCGACAGCGCCGGTACCATCTTTGGTCGTGTCGTCGAGGGCGATGTTAAGAAAATGGTTGGTCGCATGTGTGACAAGAACGGCCACATTCTCTCGGAGAGCGGTGACATCCTTGGCAAGGCAGAGGTCGTTCCTGAGGGTGAGCGCGAGGGGATCAAGGAGGGCCCCTTTGCTGAGCTTCAGGGCTGCACTGTTGCGAAGGATGGCACCATCGTTACCCCTTCGGGAGACGTCGTTGGTCGCTTGACCAGCGGAGACCCCAAGATCCTGTTCGGTCGTGCCGTTGATGAAGACGGTGATATTCTTGACCGCAACGGCAACGTCATTGGTAAGGCTGAACGTTGGGAGCCGGAGGAGGTCGAGAAGAAGAAGAACCCCATGTCTGGCCGCCGCGTCAACCGCGAGGGTAATGTCGTTGATGAGGACGGCAACATCATCGGCAAGCTGACCTCGGGCAACCTGCAAATCTGCTCTGGAAAGGAGATTGATGATGATGGTGATGTCGTTGACTCCAAGGGCACCGTCATCGGTCACTGCTCGCTCCTGGAGGACATCCCCCAGGAGGAGGAGACGCCCGAGGAGAAGGAAAAGAGGGAGCGCGCCGAGCAGGACCGCAAGCTGGCTATTCAGATGTCTGTTTGCATCGAGCAGTGCCTTGACAAGATCCGTCCTATCTGCAAGATGATTACCGAGGTAAGTTCACAGAACATGATGATGCCGTAAGGGACAAACATTAACAAAAGCGACAGAAAATCGACCAGGCAGAGCGCACTCCAGAAGACGAGCGCGACGAGGAACAACTCGTCAGGGAAGTCCGGCCCCTCATCGAAGAGGGCGGCCGCATCCTGACCGAGGCCAAGGGCATCATCAAGGGCCTTGACCCTGACGGCAGGATCTCGGCAAATGCCAAGCACAAGACTGCTGCCCATGAGGCTACTCCCGAGGAGTATCACCTCGCCGACGTCCTCAAGGATCTCACGGGCGATGTTACCCAATGCATCGAGAATGCCAAGAGGAAGCTCGAAGATATGCCCCATGCCAAGAAGCAGCTCAACCCTCTCTGGGGTCTGCTGAATGAGCCTCTATTCCAGATCCTGGCGGCTGTCGGCCTGCTGCTGGCAGGTGTGCTCGGTCTTGTGGGAAGACTGGTAAGTTCCTAACCCTGAAATGCATCTTCACTAATTAACTACACGTTGCTAACACTGATACAGCTCTCTGGTCTCGGACTGGGTGGTCTTCTTGACGGCCTGCTTGGAACACTTGGTCTCAACCGTGTTCTCGAGGGTCTGGGCCTTGGCGCAGTCACTGAGAGTCTAACGGGAGGCAAGAAGAAGAAGAAGAGCGGTGGTTTGTTGGGTGGTGTTCTTGGTGGTTAAACAAGGCAATTAACACCAAAGATTGAACAAAAAAAGTGGCTCTTAGTGTTTTCGCGGATTTGTCTGGTTCATGTTAACGACTGGGATAATGCATTGTTACGGATGTATGTACTTGTGATGATTTTCTGTTTAGATCCCAAAAGGTCCGATAGCTGGATGTAATTGGCACGGCACACGACGAAAAATGGAGTGTTTTAGCGCTCTCACGAAGTCCCTTGTAAGCCACGTTCATAGTGGTGATTGCGCTGTGAGAGAACACGAATTGCAGGCGCTCCCTGCCCTGACGTCAACGAAATTTACCAGCGCAATTTACAAAAGCAAACACAACCACCAAAACGCCTCGCCGGTTGCACTTACCCAAGATACCTGGTACCGGCAGCACCTCCGGACCTCCGGTACTCACTCACGTGCTCACGCATCACTGCACCAAAATTTCCGCGTTCCTTCCTTTTCTGTCCAAGTTCCTTTGTTGTCGGGTCAGAATCTATCGCCTGCAAGATTCCAGGTTTTTGTGCTTGAAAGATAATTACTGTCTGCCTACGATTATTTTGGGGCAGTCAATTCTCGAAACTCAGAAAGATACGTGCACGGCGTTAGCGCAACCCACCAGTATGCCGCGTCAAAAGAAGCGTGCTCTGGCCATCGTCGACTTGCTCGACGATGACGATAGCAGCCGTCAAGCCAAGTCATCACGCTTTTCTTCATCGCAAGCATCTGCAGCACCGTCTTCAAGCTATACGCCTGTATATGCTCCATCCGGTTCCGCACCCACAGCGCCGTCGTCATCTTTTGACGCGAGCCAACGGCTTTCGTGGCAGAATCCAATCGTCATTAATGATGATGGCGACGAGCCTTCGACACAGGATCTCACTCAGAGAGATGACGGCCCGGAATTTGAACACTATGGGCATATGGGTATGCCTTTCCGCCTTGCATCCGCGTATGCTTCATGCTGCTAATCAGTGATACATCAGACGGCAAGATTGTGGGTGTGAGATACTACAATGGCCTCGCCACATATGGGGAGCTGGTCCTCTGCAGGCGAGAGCCCACCAATCCGGTAAGCCGGCCACATAACCTGCGTTCTGTCTGTTCTAACCATGGCGTGAAACCAGTATGACAGCAATGCCATTCGGGTAGATAATGTGTTTGGCAATCAGATTGGGCACATCCCAAGACTGGTAGCAGCGAAGCTCGCGCCCTACATAGTAAGTTTATCGCGCCACCTAGTGCTCAATGGGTTTTGTACTCACAATAGTCGCAGGACCGAAATGAGATTACCATTGAAGGTACTATCAATGGCGACAAAGGGCCCTTTGACTGGCCCATTCGCATCGACATCTTTGGGTCAAGTGTGCCGCTTGCTCGCGCTCAACTGGAGGAGCGCCTGAAGAAAGACAGGCTCGTGAATGCTACTCAACTTAAGCAGACTCGGAAGGAGAACGAGCAACAGCGCAAGGTTATGGGCCTTAGGAGCGGCCGAGGCAGTGCTGGATTTGGGGATGGCAAGCCCGAAGAAGAGGTCTCTATGGAAGAGCTCACCAAGGCCAGCCAAGCCGTGAACTTCCGCGGCGGTCAAGACTTTGTGAAGAGTCTGGCCATGGATGAGGATCAGCTCTCCAAGTTGCCAGCTGCTAAGCAACCAGAAAAGCTCAAGGCCACGTTGCTGCCGTATCAGCTTCAGGGTCTTGCGTGGTTGACGGCCAAAGAGAACCCACAGTATCCCGAACCCGGCTCTTCAGACTCGGTGCAGCTTTGGAAGCGTGACGCTAAGGGCCAGTACAACAATGTTGCAACCAACTTCACAGTCAAGAAGGCGCCTGCTCTCTTGTCGGGCGGGATTCTCGCGGATGATATGGGTCTGGGTAAAACTATTCAGATCATCAGTCTGATCATGAGGGGCGGACCCGGCAGTACTCTTATTGTTGCTCCCGTCAGCGTCATGAGCAACTGGGAGCAGCAGATTCAACGCCATGTTCTCGGGGAACACATGCCCAAAGTCATCATCTACCACGGACAGTCTCGCCAGGCCGCCAAGTCATTGAAGGGTTATGATGTGGTTATTACTAGCTACGGAACGATGAGCAACGAAGCTAATTCCGGCGGTACCCTATCTAAGATCGACTGGCGCCGTATTGTTTTGGATGAAGGTCACACAATCCGTAACGTCAAAACCAAGGTGGCTGAGGCAGCTTGCACACTTAAGGCGCAATCGAGATGGGTTCTTACTGGAACACCCATCATCAACACTATTAAGGACCTCCATTCACTGCTCAAATTCTTACGGATCACCGGCGGCATCGAGCAGTCTGAGATCTTTAACACCGTTCTGGCTAGACCACTTGCGAATAGTGACCCTCGTGCCGAAGCTTTGTTACAGTCACTTATGCTTGATATCTGCCTCCGTCGCAAGAAGGACATGAAGTTTGTTGATCTTAAGCTTCCGGTCAAGACTGAATACGTCCATCGCATCACGTTCTGGCCAGACGAGCAGAAGAAATATGATGCTTTACTGTAAGTCCAAGCTTGAACTTCTTAAAGACCGCCATGTGCTACTACTAACTATTTCCAGTAACGAGGCGAAAGGTGTCCTTGAAGAGTTCCAGATGTGGTCGAAGGTTGGCCAGAAAGGAAGATTTCAGAGTGTCCTCGAGAGGCTGCTGCGTCTTCGCCAAACCTGCAATCACTGGACTCTATGCAAGGAACGCATTACGGATCTACTCAAGCTCCTCGAGGATAAAGATATTGTCGAACTCACCGAGGAGAACCGCGCGCTTCTGCAACAGGCGCTGCAACTTGTCATTGAGAGCCAAGAAGACTGTCCAGTCTGTTTCGAGTCGCTAGCGAACCCGCTGATTACTCACTGCAAGCACGTCTTCTGCCGAGCTTGTATCACCAAAGTCATTGAAATACAGCACAAGTGCCCAATGTGCCGTGCTGAGCTCTCAGAGGACAAGCTACTCGAGCCTGCCCCTGAGCACTCGGCTAAGGAAGAAGAACAGATTGACTCGGAAACTAAGAGTTCCAAGACGGAGGCACTTCTCAAGATCCTCCAAGCTACCCTGAAGAAAGACGGCTCCAAGGTCATCATCTTCTCGCAGTGGACGTCGTTTCTGACAGTCATTCAGCGTCAGCTGGACGAGGTGGGATACAAATACACACGGATTGACGGCAGTATGAACACGGCAAAGCGTGACGCCGCCATGCACGCTCTCGATTCCGACCCAGACACGCGTATCATGGTAGCTAGTTTGGCTGTCTGCAGTGTGGGGCTGAACCTCGTCGCAGCAGATACAGTCATTCTTGCTGATAGCTGTGAGTTGCCACGATCCAGCGACGCTCTTGGAATTGGTGTGAACTAACAGACGTACAGGGTGGGCACCAGCGATCGAAGACCAAGCCATAGACAGAGTTCATCGTCTCGGCCAGACCCGAGAGACAACTGTCTGGCGCCTTGTCATGGAGGGCACCGTCGAGGAGCGCGTGCTCAATATTCAAGCTGAGAAGAGGGAGCTTGTTGGCAAGGCTTTCCAAGAGAAGCAGGGTGGAAAGAAGAAGACCAAGGAGACGAGAATGGCTGATATTCTTAAGCTGCTTGGTTGAGTTGTGTTATCGTTGGACAAGTGTGTATGTTTGTAAGTTATCTCGGTTTGTTATCGTGCGCGTTAGTTGGTTGTGTGTTATTGGAATGTGAGAGGGAGGGATATGGTGTACAAGAACGGTTGTTATTTGGGGGATCGACCAGGTGGTGTGCCAGGGGATTATCGGTATTCCGGCACGGTTATACCAATTTCGCGAGATATAGCCGACACTAGATGTATGGACTAGAACGTAGCATGAACCATAGATATGGTTAGATCTGAATGATCCTCGGGATGTACTTAAAAAGGGGTGTACAACAATATATCCCACACGTGTTTGAACATAGAGCAGTTTACACCATGACTTCAAAACACAGTCTTTCCCCAAATCATCTGCTACCGTTCCCAGCGGATACAAAGTAGACAAAGGATCCAGAAAAAAAGAAAAAAAAGAAAAATATCACAAAGTATGATGAGGCATAAAAAACATACAGCACCTGGGATTCGCTGGTCGTCACCGACCCAACTACTAGTCACGCGATTAGTGGCTTATCTATGGGAGAGCGGACGGGATCCCGAGTTTTCCACCATCTATGACCGTATGTGACTGTCACTGTGAAGAATTCAGATCATATAGGCATCATAAGAAACCTGGGACTATCACCCAATAAACAGGTGTCTCTCTAGCTGTCAAAGGGGCGGGTGGGTATTGCTCCAAAGGCTGGGGCAATTCGAAACGAAGATAAGCTATGTGACACGCCAAAAAAAGATCGGGCTGGAGAAGGTAGGTGGGGGAAAGCCAGATCGTTCGTGGGGAGCAGATGGACGCGAAATACACATTTGGATACGTCAGGAGCAGTGCGTGTTGGGTCAGGAGGTTTTAAGGATAATAGCATTGGGTAGGTAGGCTATTAAGTCGCCTGCAATGGCTTCAAGTTCAAAGCAATGAACGTTTATTGTAATGCGCAGTGAGAAGAGACTTGCAATGTCTGTGGCAACACCCACGCATCCAAGATATCCACACGATCTGACGCCTCATGTACTAACCTACTCCGGCAGCGCCCGGCATTGCAGCTGTGAGAATTGGCCTTTGCCCCATTTATTAGGCGGCTGAATCATCATCCGCGTTGCCGTGGGGGTCGGGTCCATATCCTTAAGTTACAGGTGGGAACACCTAACGGCGACATCATCCGAACGCCGCCTCCGAAAAGAGCTTCAGTTTGAGCTTACCGAGACAATATGACTCAAGACTTAACGCTGACAGAGAGAAGAAACCGTTGCCCGGCCGAAGTGGCAACTGGGAAGACCGACCATAGCATGCCTGTAGTTCTTCAAACAACGCCGTATTCTTGGTCAACGGCGCTGGTCGCTGACTCCTATGCTCCACAGATGAGATCGTAGATCATAGATCTGGCAGATAGATTTGAAGATACAAAAGGAGCCCCAAATGCCGTTGCACCTGTCAAGTCACAGTATCCTGACGAGCAGGTGGCTTGCCTGCTTAATTATCCCATGCTCTGGGTAATAATAGGAACCTTGAAGCGTTGCAACGCCCTACGCTTGACATTATAATGTAGAGGCAGTGTATTATCGTCCCATACCTGTGATTGATGCCGGTTGCTTCTGCTATGACCGGGCGGTGTGCGGCACGTCCAATAATGCAGAAGCGAAACTTGGACGTCAAAGGTTAAAAGCCTGTTAACAACACCATCTCACCCGAGACATGCGACAAAGAAAACGAAGTGAACATCCCAAGCATACGCACAAGATTGCAAATCTTCCAATTGGAACAGCGGAAGATGCTAGAGCTCGGCTAGTCCATGGTGAAGCAATCTGGAATACGACTCATGATCTTGAAGCACCAAACAAGCAAACAAGCAAGCGTGACAAAACGGATATCGGCCGAACGCAAGCTCAAGGCAAGGTTCCAGTTGCGGGGAGGTCTGCCAAGCCTAAATTGGTGGTGCCTTCCCCGCAAAAAAAATGACAGCTTCCTCGGTCAATGGAAATAAACCGGGTCAACCACATATCAAGTGAAGTGAAGGTTCGTCATGTCGTTTGATGTGATACTCGTAGTCGGTGTGCTGAATCGAATTGGCCGTTTCGAAGAGAGCCTTTCTGTATTCCGACGATGCGACGAAGCTCAGTCGGTTCTCGATGCCAAGCTAAAATATTGGCAAAAAGTCTGGATGGTGTGCAATGGCAGTGGCCAATCCGGCAAGCCGACATCGCCACTCGGGACCGCTATATGATCCGTGCTGTTGCCGAACCTGCATGGTACCCCACATTCTACGGCCAAAATTTTTGGATTCATCGACTCACTCATCGCCCGGTATCTGGCTCTCCACCAAGTTGGGAGTTTCCTTTTTAAACCTCCACCGCGGAAGCCCCTTAAGTCTTGACCTTCACATGAGGGAGACTACATACCGCGATCTGTAACATTTCAGTAGCAGCTTTGCCTGTTACATTTTCTTTTCTTTTATTTTTCTCTGTAATTCCTGCACGACCCTCTCCGCTCTTTCTCTGCCCGCGATGCTTCGATCCAGTCGGGCGACCCGCACCTTGAAGGTGTTGGCCCAGTCCCAGACACGCAGAACACGCGCTCTCTCCACATCCTCTACTGTCTCGGCAGTGTCAGCACAACGGAGAGGTCCCTCAAATGTGAGGAATCAGGCAACTTCAGCTGCGCCGTACGTCTTCTCTTCGCGGTCTCGCGGCCCCTCGCCGTATCGCGTGACTCACCGCGATGAGCAACACCTGCTAACAAGGCACTCCATACAGTGAGGTGCGAGCGAAAGCCAGCCCATCGTTCAACGCTGCGACTCCCAAGGACCGAAGTCATGTTCAGCCCCTCGTCAGCCCCCGTCAGAGTGATATGGACGAATCGTATGTTACCGCCGTCGCCGCCGCTCCGGGTTCGACAAACATCACATGCTAACATTGGCTACTCAGGTTCATTGGCAAGACAGGAGGAGAGATTTTTCACGAGATGATGCTCAGGCATGGAGTGAAGCACATCTGTACGTCGGAAGCGACCAATTCGTTGTTGAGCTTGGACTGACAATCGCAGTCGGCTACCCTGGAGGCGCTATTCTCCCCGTGTTCGATGCAATCTACAACTCAAAACACTTCGACTTCATTCTTCCGAGACACGAGCAAGGAGCAGGTCATATGGCAGAGGGTTATGCGCGAGCGTCAGGAAAGCCCGGTGTCGTCCTGGTGACATCTGGTCCCGGTGCCACGAACGTCGTTACTCCTATGGCCGATGCCCTGGCTGATGGCACGCCAATGGTTGTGTTCACTGGTCAGGTGCCCACCAGCGCTATTGGAAGCGATGCTTTCCAGGAGGCCGATGTTATCGGTATCACCCGACCCTGCACGAAGTGGAATGTCTTGATCAAGAGCGTCGCCGAGATGCCCAGGAGAATCAACGAGGCCTTCGAGATTGCGACCAGCGGACGACCGGGCCCAGTTCTCGTCGACCTTCCCAAGGATGTCACCGCCGGTATTCTTAGGAGAGCGATTCCCACCGACAGCGCCCTGCCGACCTTCCCCAGCGCAGCGTCACGGGCCGCGATCGAGTTAAGCAGGAAGCAGTTAAATTCGTCCATCCAGCGTGTGGCGAACCTCATCAACAATGCGAAGAAGCCTGTCATCTACGCCGGCCAGGGAGTTGTCTGCTCGGAGCGTGGCTCGGAGTTCCTGAGAGCCCTCGCGGAGAAGGCATCCATTCCCGTCACCACGACTCTGCACGGTCTCGGCGCCTTCGACGAGCTCGACGAGAAGTCCCTGCACATGCTCGGCATGCACGGCTCAGCGTATGCTAACATGTCGATGCAGAACGCCGACCTGATTATCGCTCTGGGAGCACGATTCGACGACCGTGTCACCGGTAACATCGCCAAGTTTGCCCCTGCCGCTAAGGCTGCTGCTTTGGAAGGTCGCGGTGGTATCGTCCACTTCGACATCATGCCCAAGAACATCAACAAGGTTGTCCAAGCGACTGAGGCTGTTGAGGGCGATGTTGGCGCCAACCTCGGGCTGCTCATCCCGCAGATCGAGACTAAGGCCATGTCGGACAGGCAAGCTTGGTTCGACCAGATCAAGGAGTGGAAGGCGAAATGGCCTCTCTCTCATTATGAGCGGGCCGAGCGCACTGGCTTGATCAAGCCCCAGACCTTGATTGAGGAGCTGAGCAAGCTTACTGCGGACCGGAAGGAGACCACCTACATCTCCACTGGTGTCGGTCAGCATCAGATGTGGACCGCCCAGCACTTCCGCTGGCGGTATCCCCGGACCATGATCACCTCTGGTGGCTTGGGTACTATGGGCTACGGCCTGCCCGCTGCCATTGGCGCCAAGGTGGCTAAGCCCGACGCCCTCGTCATTGACATTGACGGTGATGCATCGTTCGCCATGACCTTGACTGAGTTGTCTACCGCCGCGCAGTTCAACATTGGCGTCAAGGTGATTGTTCTCAACAACGAGGAACAGGGCATGGTCACACAATGGCAGAACCTCTTCTACGAGGACCGCTACGCGCACACTCATCAGAAGAACCCTGACTTCATGAAGTTGGCCGACGCTATGGGCATCCAGCACCGTCGTGTCATTAAGCCCGACGATGTCGTGGACAGCCTGAAGTGGTTGATTGAATCTGACGGCCCGGCGTTGTTGGAGGTTATCACTGACAAGAAGGTGCCCGTCCTTCCCATGGTTCCCGCGGGATCAGCCCTTAACGAGTTCATCTCCTTCGATGCTGGTACGTTTCTATTCCCTTCGGTATCTATTAAGAGTACATAGCTAACAGCCTCAACAGTCAAGGACAAGGAAAGGCGAGCGTTGATGAAGGAGCGCACATGCGGTCTCCACCAATAGACGCATAGGGGTGGAATCATTGCTTAACAGTCTTGATTTCGGCGGAGTCTTGCAGTGATGTTGTGGTGTTTGAGCGGCTTATGGTTGGGTCGGCCATGTGGCGGCTGCTCTCTAGCTTGATGATTCTTTTCTTTACAGAGGAAGCGAAAAGTTGGTCGATTTGGCTTGCATGTATGCAACCTTTTTCACTGCATTATCTGGGCAGACAAAAAGCACCGTTGATATCCTTTCAAGGATCCGGTCGAAACATGCCGCTTGATTAAGTTCTTGCGGTCTCACAAAATACCACCATGGTGGTGGTCTGTATATATTTCGGACGGAAGGATACCATCACTTTTTCTCGGGCAGTCGTTTATAGCATTTTTTGGCATTGAATTATACCATGTATGCACATACCATGCAGGTTATCAAGTACTCCGTACGTACTTGTGCAATGAATCCGGGTGACTGATGAATGTTTACGAGGGGCATGCGAGATGTACGAATAATAAGATCTGCACTAAGATCTGCAGCACCCCAGCCTAAGTTTCCCAAGGACGATAAGAGCCGCTTGACCCGATAACATAGTGCTATCTGTTATAATTACTCGACGGATTATCTAGACATGACTATCTGTTTGACCGCTTCGTAAATAGGTTGCCTTGGCTGTAAGTTGGCAAATCTTTCACTTTAAATCCTGAATGAATCTTACTCGCGATTGGAACTGTGGCGCTTGCTAATTAGCATTCCTTTCCAACTTAGCATGACCCTCGTATATCTGTCTTGACTCGGACCCCCTAAGAATAGGGGGAAAGGGATGCTTTTGATTCCCTGGGTGAGATCGTTTTGCGAACCCCGGTTGGAGTTGCAACAACCTGAACTACCACTTGCTGTTATGCAGGGTGTTAAGTGTCACGCCTGTAAAAACTTGCTCTAGTCTACAGGAGCGCCGAGGCGTCACGTTTAGTCCGTGTGTGTGTGTATCAATTGCTGAGGTTCGGAATAGGAAACTAGATTTTCATGTTTCCTGTTGATGCTAATTATAATCGTACATTTCCCCGTTTTGGTAAACACCCAGCTATTGCAGCGCAATCGTACATATGATTGGACGTGTGATCGAACAAAATCGTACATCCCAAGATGCCGCAACGACGTAACTGATCAGTCTGTGATTCCTATCCCCTCCCCATCGCATTTGTCCATGCCCTGCATTGTGATTCAATGTTTTACATGATGTGTCTAACATGTCAGCAGAAGTCTGTCAGTAGCAGGTCTGGTTGGTGAGTGCGTACAGGGCAGTTGGGGCAGGTGCATGTCCCCTCAGGACAGCCGCAAGTTCCGGTCTGGGTGCATCCGCAGTCGTCGGCCATTTTCTTTTGCCAGGTGAGTTTGGTATTTGCTGTTTTAGAATTGATTCTTATTGCTTGTTGCTTGTTGCAATTAGTGAGAATTTCTGCGGGAATGAAAAGCACGAGACGTTAGATTTTAAAGGGAAGTTACGAACGACACCATTTTACTCGATGACAAAGTTCAAAGGAGGGGCCGTGGCGAAATGACGCTTGCATTACACTACCATGATCAACATTGGTTCACGAAAAAGCGATAAGATGGGGTGATTACCTATCCACCCACTTCATCATTGTCTTTGACGAGATAATATGCACGTACTATCCGCATCTCGGGGTGTTACCATCTTCAACTTGTTACATACTGCAGTAGCAGATCCGACGTGTTTTCTCCGAACGGACATATAGATGCACGGTTTATCAAGTCGCAGGTAGCACGGTGCATTCCAACAGAAAATACTGTTGGCATTCGGGCTACCTAAACCCTACGGATCTGATTCTTGCGTCATCGAAAATGAATGTGATGTTTGAAATGGGTGGTGTTGACACAACCCCAAAAAGGTGGGGAATACGGCGCACAGACATGGTGCATCTGCACCATAGAACTCCTTTGCGAGAGGTAGAACTTGAAAAAAAAAGCCACTTTTATTGTTGAAGATTGCTTCCAGGTTTGGTTGTTCCATTCCTGTCTTCACAAGCGTTTTATGTTGCAGTTGATAAAGAAATGAAAAAAAAAAATGCAAAGTCCCTGTCCGCCTCCCATGCCATCAAGTCCTCCCAACGTCCCTCACAGCTAGCTATGCCAAGCCATATCCATCAGGGTTGCAAATCAATCCACGGCGGGGGTCGGTGGATTGATTACGGGGGTGTCACGTCCCTCTTAAGGAGCCGTGCACTCGCTTAACTGCCTTAAAACGTACTAGCCGTCCACGACGGGCGTCCGTGGGTGGATTGACTTGCAACCCTGATATCCATGATACCTTCCATGCTCCATTACGCCCAACGCTGCCCCGAACGGTAGTAAATCAGTGCATTCAAACTTTCCCGGTTTCCGCCAGACACCTTATCCAATGCCTCCGTGGGTTGGGTACCAGTTACCCTCGAGCAAGACCAAAACGCTCCATGAAGTCAGTCCTTCATCACCCCCTCCTACGGCAGCCCAATTCGTCTCCTCAGCCTCATAACCAGAGTATTCCCCTACCCTCTTCTCCCCTTTCCTTCGTCAAAAAAGGCTCAGGCATGTCATGGACAGATCCATCCAGGGCCAGGCCACTCTCCGGTATGTCGGAACCATCTGACGAACTGGCCGTGTCGTGGTAACGTCATACAGCAGTGCAGGCCGGTTACCGTAGGCGTATGCCAACTCGATACCCTCTCCCCAAATCTCTTCCCTCTGGGGCCACCCTGGGAGAATGTTCGTTCTGTCCGATCCCCGCTCCTCCAGCTTCTTCGCAATGTTTCTATTGACCCATTCGAGAACTTGGCTAGTCACACGCTGTTTCGAAATCGGAACGTTATCCTTCTGAAGTTTCTCAACGCTTGGGTTTATGCCATCCAAGATGAGTTCGTCAACGAGCAAATGTAGGGAAGCAGCAGCAGACAGAGGAGCAGACGTAGAAGCAGACGTAGAAGCAGACGTAGAAGAAGTGCCGGTTGGGTCCGGATTGATTAGGTGCGATAGCTGAGCTACCCTCGCCATCCCGATGAGGCCGGCGGTCCTCTCCAGGGTGTTCTCCGTAGGCACTCCGGGGCACTTCATTGTCCAGGTTCCGTTCAGGTGTTCGTGGGGGTAGTATGAGGTGCCTAGCTTGTCGCCTTTATGCACATAAATCTCGAACAAAAGCAATTTCGCCATAGAGTCCATGGGAAGGTTGTTCCTAAAGTCAACTTGAAGTTTCAACTCTTTGAGGCGATCGTGGGTATTTCCCGGAAGATCGTCGGCAAGCCGGACAAGGGCGTCATTGAGGTTAGCCTCGTTGAAGGACACCTTAAGACAGACGTCGCCTGCTTCTAGGGAGCATAGATCTGGGGGTGGGGGTCCCTGCGTTGGGGGTGGGAGTGACTGGCTTGTAGAAGCATTCTGGCTTGTGGGAGCATTCTGGCTTGTGGGAGCATTCTGGCTTGTGGGAGCATTCTGGCTTGTAGAAGCATTCTGGCTTGTGGAAGCCTCAGGGGCATAGGAGTAGTTGTTCTGCCGGCGCGACATCGTGGTTTTGCTGTTGTTGTGGTTTGCGTCTGTGAGACATTTGGGGAAAAATTGGACTGGAGAGACGAGCATTTTATACTTGGAAATGAGTTCATGAGTTGTCTCTTGATGGGTTTTCTATTCACGAATGGTTCTCAATACTGCAGGGCCCTCTATGATGGGTTCTCTATTGATGGGGAGTTCTCAGTACAGATGGATGGTTCTCGACACCCAGCCTCTGTGGAATGGCGCGACGGGTTGGTATTATCTCGTTTTGCCGAAGTTAAGGTGAATTGCGGAGCGAGAATGTTCTTCGAGGGACACAGCACGGTTCTCACAATATCCTGTATGGGGATTATGGGCGAGTGAAGTAGCAAAGTAAAGATCGTTTTCGCCTATAAAAAGGACTGAAGTGTCTCCCTTTCTCACATGACAGACTTACATAAAGCAAATTACACCAGAAACGACTGATAGCTGACTTGACGAGAGTCATGGTATTGTTTGCTCAATAATAGCTCCCACTCAAAGTAATTCCTCGAAACGAGTGGCAGTGCCTGCTTTTTTCTTCACCAACTTGGAAAGGTATTAAGGGGTAGGATGTGTCTTGTTTACTTGGGTGAAGCTATCACCATTCCACCAGTAAAAATGACGGCATGGGAAATTGTTAGCGATTGTGAAGCAGAAACGTCAGGCGCATAACAGCGCTGGTTGAGCTCGGCCATCGGGGAAAGCGGGGCCGATAGGGGGCTACCCCACCACTAGACATGAGCTCCTCTTCAACGCTTCAACGCATTTTTGAATATCCCTGGGCAGTTTCTTGTGCTTCATCGAAAATATCGGTTTTACGACAATGTGCTCCGAAGGATAACTTCTGTCTCCTGTAAGAAACTGAGAACGACAATACGAGAAAGGGAATACGTCATGCGACACAAGCTCCGCCAACGGTCAATTGCTCGGCGACAACATCCGATGTTAGGGTTCTACTGACCGCAACGCTTTGATCAACTAGGAAGGTGTTCCGCGTTGCTGGGACCCTATTGCATCTTACAGATCCGCCGGGTATTTTTCCATAATGGACTCGCCCTTAAAGATTGTTAAGCACCACAAATGTTACGGGCCATCGCTTCATCATGTATTTCTCAGAAGCACCTTCCCCCCGCTAAACTCCAATTTCTCGCCTGACCTTCCTTCCTCCCGCGACAAGCAGTGCGGGGCACGATACTAGATTAACTGCGGGGCAGCTCTGAGCTCTGTTGTTGCGTGACCATAAACTTCGTACAATACTTCTACTTGTCTTCACATATTTCACACTCGTTTCGAAGGTATTGTCACAGAGCCTGTCAAGATGGCTGGCCCTGTGCCCGTCGCTCGCTCCCTCAACGACATCTACACCCCCGATGCGCTATCTTCACAGGAGAAACGATGGAGCAACCTGCTATCCAAGTTTCAGTCCACCTACGGCCACCCCGCCGAGTTCGTGGCACGTTCGCCTGGCCGTGTGAACATCATCGGCGAACACATTGACTATTCGCTGTACTCGGTGCTACCCATGGCCATCACAGCGGACACACTGCTTGCCGTGTCGACTGACCTCGCGCCAACCAAAGAGGGCACCTACAAGATCCAAATCGCAAACGTGCAGGAGACCAAGTTCCCGTCGCACGAGTTTGATATCCCTTATGAGAGCGTCGAGATTGACGCTACAGTGCACGAATGGACAAACTACTTCAAGTCCGGCCTGCGCGGCGCGCTGGAGCTGCTGCGCAAGAAGCATGGCGTCGACTTTAAGCCTAGGAGCATGCAGATTCTGATGGACGGCACAGTACCCGCTGGCGGCGGCCTCAGTTCGAGCGCTGCGTTCACCAGCTCAAGTGCGCTGGCTGTCATGGTGGCCAATGGTGAGCAGACGGTTGACAAGACCGAGTTGACGGAGTTGGCCATTGTCAGTGAGAGGGCTGTGGGTGTGAACTCTGGGGGGTAAGCCGCCTTCTCATTAGATTAGACCTCACGCCGGACGACAGTGACTGACAAATTACCAGAATGGACCAGTCAGCCTCCGTCTTCTCAGAGCGTGGCTCGGCGCTGTTTGTCTCCTTCACGCCATCCCTGAAGGCGCGGCCCGTTTCTTTTCCTAAAACCGATCCGGAACTCACCTTCTTAATCGCACAGTCCTTCGTCACGTCAGACAAGTTCGTCACAGGCCCGATCCACTACAACCTGCGCGTGGTTGAGTGCAGTCTGGCAGCGGCATACCTAAACGCGGTGCTCAACCCGCCGGGTACCCGCCTCCCTGGCGACGCTGCTCCTCTCGGCATCAGTCTCCACGGCTTTCACGAGACGTACTTTGCCCTCAGGGAGCACGTGGACAACGCTTCATCCGGTCTAACGGTGCCGCAACAGCTTGAGGAGCTGATGTCCCTCACAACCAAGACCCTCACAAAGGATGAAGGATACACGCGAGAGGAGATCGCTGCTGTATTGGGTGTGACGGTAGACCAGCTGAACCAGCAATTTACGTCCCGCTTCCCAGTGCGAGCGGAACGATTTAAGTTGCGCCAACGCGCGCTTCACGTCTTTAGCGAGGCACTCCGCGTGTTGCAATTCATGACACTGCTCGAAGATCCGGCAGCACATCCCGCCGAGGACAGCGTTCATACGATTGAGTACAACGTGAGCCTCGGCGAGCTGCTCAACAAGACACAAGACTCGTGCCGCGATGCGTACGAGTGCAGCTGCCCCGAGATCGATGATTTGTGTGGCATTGCGCGAAAGGCAGGCAGTTATGGTAGCAGACTGACAGGCGCCGGTTGGGGTGGGTGTAGCGTGCATCTGGTCCCTGCGGACAAGGTGTCCGCTGTGCGTGAAGCCTGGGAGAAGGAATACTACAGCAAGTTGGAGCTAACGGACGAGCAAAAGGAGGCAGCCGTAGTGGTCAGTCGGCCGGGAAGTGGCAGTGCCTTGTATTTCCCTGAGGAGGGCAGCTCGCTACTATGATAACGTTTGTTTCTTGCGCGATTACCTTTATTCCTGTATATACTTTCTTCACTTGTCCAGGAGGTGGTAGTAGAAGCGCTTATGACATAGATTATGAATCCTACACCTACATTGTTTGAGTTATTGCTTCCCTTGGCCTATCTATTCCTTGCTTCCCGTCTGCCTTCTTTTCCCCCTTGAAGCGGGCTACTACTGTATCTCTCAAACCCGCCGCTATTATGAATCTCGTGTTACGAATAGATCCATGATCTCATGGGCAAGGCTTTATATGACCGAGTTCATTATGCCAATACTAATTATCAGACCTTATGCTTACACAACCTGAAATGAAATGCTTGAGGCGGTGTGGTATTGAGGCAGCAATCCGAAAAGGAAAAGTAATCGTATTTGTGTAGCAATACAATGAAATCCTGCAATAAAACTCGCTGTTTAGCCCATCTCAAAATTATTCTGTGACTCATCATCCATGCAGCAACTAACGGGCAGCAACACCACCACCATTGCCAACCTCTGCGGTTCGTTTAGGTACGTTGCGCACCTTGCGATTCCGCTTGACTTGCACTCTCCTATATTTCGTGTATAGAGTAAAGGCGTCTTTGAGCACGACAAATAGACATCCACCAATGAGACTGCGCCCCCATCGCTGCTGGAGCAGACCCGTCGGTGACGCTCTTTTCTCTACCCATGATCGAGGGGCCACCGACCTGATGACCTCGCCCATACCATAGGATATCGCTGGAAACAGAAGGGAGGTGACGATGCTGTTGATTATATCTGTAAACGTCGTCGATCCTCTATTGTCTTCTGCCGCTGGCGCTGGCGGTGGTGGTGCAGCTTGTGCAGGGGCAGGGGCAGGGGCAGGGGCAGCTTCTTGCTGCTGTTGCTGTTGCTGTTGCTGTTGTTGTACCCGCTGCACAGCCATAGCGACATCGGCTCCAGCTTGCGCCTCTCGATTTCTGGCATCCGCTAAGTCGTGCTCCGCCGCTACCCTTTCCAGGTGTGCAATCTGCTGGCGGATTTGTGCCAGGTCTACAAAGTTCTCATCCACCTCATCACCATCCACCACCTCGTCTTCATCATGCTCGTGATCGTGATCGTGATCGTGGTCATGATGATGGTGATGGAAGTGGTCATGGACTTCTTCCTCTTCTATCCCACCTCCGATCCGTACTGCCACTTCAATGTCCTCCACAGGTCCCTCATTGAAGAGACCAACTACCGCCCGGCCTAGGCCAATGAAAGTTGCCCACAGACCCGGCTCCTCCTCCTCCTGACGCCGAGCAGCCGCCGCGGCCCCTCCTTGAGGGGCAGGTGCCTCTTCGACTGCTGGTCGTCCGCGTAGAGCTCTGTTCAAACGTCTCTCTAGAGAACCGAAGAATGCATGGTAGAGATTTGAATAGGTCAGTTGCACGTAGGGCATTATTGTGATGGCCCACTCGGGCGAAGGTGGCCACGAGGGCACGTCATTGTATGCCATCAGAGTTATCGCGGACTACAATATGATGACGGGATCAGCGGCGAGTTAACCTTCGGGGGAGCAAAGGAGAGAACACTTACCAAAACCGACAAAGGTACAGATATGAGGTTATTTAGAAAGGGCAGGGCCCGGGTAATAACCAATCCCGGGCCTATCAAGGATAGAACCCACACCCTCACTAACCAGGCCGGTAGGGTCTGCATCAGTGAGTGTGGACCGCCCGGTAGTCGTTCGCATCTCAAGGCGCTGAAATCCAGCCACCTCGTGGCCGAGTCAACGCCAGCAAAGACAGCCGTTGCGCTCCAACCGTACCACGCCGATCCCGCGATGCTGCCGCCGGTCACGATGATGAGCAGCACAACGGGCGACACGCGGCTGTATCGTTGGTGTAGCCGATCGCGGAAGGCTACGACGGGGTCGAAGGGCTCGTCTACCATGATGGGCGCCTTGCAGGCCGGGCATTTCAGACCCGACTTGGATCTTGACGGCCCCTCCATCTCGGCAACATACCGGAGCATGCAGTCCTCGTGCGCCTCGAGGCTACATGGGCACGGGCTCACCCATGTCTGGTTGGGATCGTCGACGTCGGTCTGCAGGCAGATGAAGCAGACATGTTTGGTGTCGGCCGTTACGATCGGCGCGGGGATTATTGCGTGGGAAGAGGATGTGGTGGCATTACCGCCTCCGGCTGTCGACATCGTCTGAAAACGTTTGCAGCGGCCGCCGCTGTGATGTCGAGATGCGCAAACGGTCGCTAGCGGACCCGTAGGAGGTTTTGGGAACTGTGAGGCTTCAGGTGCGGAGTGCTGCGACTGCAGACAAATGTGTTAGAATATCCTGACGAATGTGTCACTAACACAAGATTCTAGCTCACCTCCCAACGAAAAGATGCCTACTTACAGCGTTCGCGCCGAGGCACAGCACGTTGGCCGGTTATCGCGTGACGGTTGGTTGGGTCCAAAGTTAAGCTTGAAGATGGTTGTCACTAACGGGCAAGGGTCTGCGTGACATCAGTGAGGGTCGTGAGGCTAACGGAGTGTGGCGTAAGCTCTAAGCTAACTGGGGCTCAACCTGGTTCTGGCACACGCAAGAGCTGGAGCAAACATGTCTGTCAGTTTGTGAGCTTCTAGTTCAGAAGTATGTCAAAATCCAGGTGAACGCTTTCTGGTTCAAATCGCAAGCTCCTGGATGCAAACAGACAGATTCTCTAGAGATGGGTAATGTCCCAAGCGTAAGCTCAAGGTCCTGAGGCGCCTGGACGGCCTCATTGGAAGCCCACTTTTGCAATGCATGACGGGCCGGCCGTGTACAGTGAGTTCGAACAAACGGCTTCAATGTATTTGTACATTACTGTCCAGAAACCTAAAACATAGTATTAAATAAAGACAGCGCGCAAATAGTCTAGACACAGCATGCTACAGTTACTCGATGTGGACTCTGCTCTTTACTTGATATTGTAGGTTTCCCTACTTCCCAGTTGTGCCTGCACTCGCGCGGCGCTTACCTCCGGTGGAGATTCTAGAACGGACTTGTCCCGCACACCTACCCCTCCATTGACTTCCATCTGAATCTGAATCGGGTACGAATCCGCCCCACCACGAACCTCCAGCTGTCCCTTCGAACTTACACCAACCTTGCTTGACCTGTCTGAGATACAGGTTGTTGAAGCAGACATCTCTCACAACTACACACATCATGGTATGTTAAAACGGGGTCGCAAAACCCTAAGCAAGCTACATTAGTGTACTGACCGCATGTGATAGGCGACAACATCAAAGCAGCGCCTGGCGCTGGCCATTTGCGATTTCTTGCAATCCTCCCTGACCGACGGCACACTACAAGCAGATGAAAAGGAATCGATCGAGGTCGCCGTCGGCTGCATCGGCCAAGCGTTCGGCGTGGACCCCGAGGACAAGGCGGCCGTGTCCGCAGCGATCGGCTCTCAAAACCTCCTCCAGATCTACTCTGTCTACGAGAAGCTAAAGAATGCCGGTGGTGCTGCCAAGTCAGCGCCCGCGGCGGCGCCTTCGTCTTCAGCAGCCGGTTCTTCTTCAGCAGAGGCAGCAACGTCGACGCTTGTAACAGAAGAGCAAAAGAAGCAGGCCGAAGCCCTCAAGTCTAAAGGCAACGCGGCGATGGCGCAAAAGGACTACGCAACCGCCATCGACCTGTACACGCAGGCGCTCGCAATCCACCCGGGTAACGCCGTCTTTCTCTCTAATCGAGCAGCGGCGCACTCCGCGGCGCGGGACCACGAGTCCGCCAAGGCCGACGCCGAGGCCGCCGTGGCCATCGACCCCAAGTACACCAAGGCCTGGAGCCGGCTCGGTCTGGCGCGGTTCGCGCTGGGAGATGCCAAGGGATCCATGGAGGCATACAAGAAGGGTATCGAATACGAGGGTAACGGTGGTAGCGAGGCCATGAAGAAGGGTTTTGAGACGGCCAAGCGCAGGGTTGAGGAGCTGGAGGCTGAAGAGACCGAAGCGGCCTCTGCGACAAGAACCCGTGATGGTCCGGGTGGTGCCGGTGCGGGCTCAGGAGGCCCGAGCTTGGGCGACCTGGCTGGCATGTTTGGAAGCGGCCTTGGACTTGGTGGAGCTGGCGGTGGACGTGGTGCTGGAGGTGCTCCCGGTGGAGGTGGAGGCATGCCCGACTTTGCGTCCATCATGAACAACCCCATGTTTGCGTCCATGGCGCAGAATCTCATGAGCAATCCCGACATGATGGCCAACCTGATGAGCAACCCGCGGCTGCGCGAGATGGCTAACCAGTTTGGCGGTGGTGGTGGTGGCGGCGGCGGCATGCCCGATCTCAACTCGCTCATGTCGGATCCTAACATTCAAGAGATGTAAGTTCTAAATCCCATCTCCAACTTTGGTTGACCTATGCTAACGGATGTAAGGGCTCGATCAATGATGGGCGGCGGTATGGGCCGAGGCGGCGCTGGTGCTGACGGTACTGGCGGCGCTGGAGGAGCGGGGAGGTAATGTAACGTCCACGTCCTGTTAGTCAGCAGCATATACCGTTTTCTTCGTTTCTTTCCGCGAGGTGTCATGATGTATATCAACGTGCATGATATCTTATACATGTGTGACGTTACTCGAATTTTTATATTGAGTGCAATAAACTAGAATGAATGCCTGTTTCCATCGTTCCCTGATTGTGACCTATACCTCCATTACCTTTTCCTCATTCTTCCTACTTTTATGCTCCCCTCCGTTATCTTTGCCTGCTTCCTTGGCATCCTTCTCCATCCCGCGGAAATCTTCATACACTACGTCCCAACCATGGATAGCCCCTTCCTCTTCTTTGATGTTGGGTATCCTGTCCAATACCGCCATGAGTCTCGGGTATGCTTCTGCCCCAAACACTACACAACTAGGAAAGAAACGTCGTGCAATGAGGTAGACATTTTTCAGGTAAGGCTCACGTCCTCCCTGTTCACGAGCTTGGACGAGAAACGTAAAAAGTACTCGCATCGCAAGGGTAGCCTGGGAGCCTCGCCAATTTTGAACCAGATATACCCCCTTTTAGCCTCGCGGTCGCCGACTATGTTTATCAGGGACTCGCCTGTCCTGGGGTTCACGACATATTGGTATTCCAACATAACGGCCTCGATAAAGCCATCATGCCGAGATTGGAATGAGGTGCGGAGGGTGGGGAGGACGTCGAAGCCTGCGTCCACGCCCATTTTTTCGCCCTGTCTTTTTGTTCTTTCGTGGTCTGCTTGTCTTGGGGAAATGGGAGGCCAACACTTATGTGGTGAGGACAACGATATGGACAGGTTCTAGGTAGAGCTGAGAGACACAAGGGAAATCACACGTTGTTTTATACTTGACGTGATCACTCCCGCGCTGTTGGCCTCGTGCAGTGCAGCCCAGCTTCTGCGTGAGGTCTACAACACGATATTGCTGCCTCCCAGCAAAGATACTTATGGTGAGATATGTCATTGCGAAAAGCATCACGGAAGGCGAATGATAATTGCAGATAGTCAGACTAGAGGAAAGGGAGAGGTTCGGCACCTAGCCGGCGTCTCCTATCATCACAGTTATAAATGTGCTATGAAGCGGATACAAGGTCCTAAATGCCGTCACCCAAGACAGAGTGATGAAGCAAAGTGCGTTTGAGATTATAATTAGCAATTAAAAATTCGAAGGTAGTAATATGATACCTTCAGCCACTTTTTCTTATACAGGATCGCACTCTTTAAGCTCCACATTTGTATCAAAACGGCGGGATAGGGAATTCGATGTGTTCAAGTGCGGCTCATTTGAAGTGGGCCGCACTCGCCCGGGGCCTGGCCTAGCCGCGGGAAGCTACTGAAGTCAGCCGGTAGCCAATAGTTAGTGCCCCCCAGCACGAGACCCGCAACGATAGGTATGTAGCTCGGGAAACTTTTCAACATTTTCCCTCCTGCACGAAGTACCGACAAACAGCATCACCAATCGCGCTGAGCTCCTCTACAGCGAAAACCCTCGACGCCCACAGATATCGCGGCCTCCACGAGAGGGTGCTGCACGACGAATTGAACCCTCGGGAAGTTCGGTGTACTTCAATTCGGGAGATTATCACCATAAACCCCTAGGGTTCTGGTCGCCCCGTCACGCGAGCCGCGTCCACCCATCTGTCGCCGGCGCAGCTCTATTAGACGAGGGCCTCGATCAAGCCGACCCAGAGTTCGTTCTTTTGCCGGGGGGAATTACACCAAATAGCGGGGACAAAACAGCGAACGCCATGTCTTTTCTCTCAGTCAACATCACCCTCCGGGGTCTAACTTCCCGCCTCCTCCCCCCCTCCTCACCTACATCAACACGTTTAATACCAGCCATGTCCGCCGCCTTCTTCTCAACAACGCCAGCCATGGCAGCAGCAGCCGCCCCTGCCAAAGGAGGCGCTCCAAAAGCAACCCCAAAGAAGAAGAAGGGCAAGGGAAAGGGCGAGGCGCGCGATCCCAAGATAGTCAACATGCTGCAGCATTTCGCCGCTCTGTCTCCGAGACGTATCCCGGCGCCCTTGCGTATGGGCCGCAACCGACACTTGCGGCATTGGACGATCCACCGCGCCTGGCTCATGTTCCGCCGCAAACAGCGGGAGCAGCGGGAGGGCACTCTGATGCGCCAGTACCAGAGCATGCACGCCGCGTGCGAAGAACTTCGCCAAACGGAAGGACCCGGAACCCGCGACCAGGGGTACCTGTATAGGGTCGCAATGGAGAAGAAAGGAGTGTATGGACACAACGGCGTCCCCATCGAATACGCCCGCCCCCAGACGGAGACCCCCGCGAGGATGGCGTGGAATCATGAGTGGAAGCCTTAAACTCACACAACCGTATATGGGGTATTGCCGGCCTTTTCGAACTTGCCCCTTTCTCAAGAAGCTTGTTTCCCCAGCTTTCAGGTTGGGTGTTGGGTTGAGCTGGACGAGCGAACCCAGCCAACATTTTGTGAACTGGGGAGGGAAAGGGATGTGTTGAGTTTGGACTGGTGGCGTTTGGATGTGAGATGAGCGAGGTCCATGGCTGTCCAAGTCCAAAAAGCTTGAGTACTAGGCCAGATGTGGATGTGATGCCTTGTTCTTTTGGCACTGTATATATATAAAGAGTATTTTGGTTGTAAGCTTTAGTTGTGAAAACGCTGTATCATAAAAATCACATGAGGCACTATTATAAGTTGAGATTTTTGCAAATCAGTCTCGTCATTAAGTTAACGCTTTTTAACTACGCTTTGCATTCTGCCGCTGACTCTGCCAATAATAAAGGTATTGGTTCTCCCATAATGCTCCATTCTCCGTTGCGTGATGATGTGGATAAAAACCTAGACTTTGTGAACCTTGACATCCCTTCGCGATGAAGAGCCTTTGCTCCCCATGATTGATATTCCCGGTGGTGCCTCGTTAGACAATGATAATGAAAGATAACAAAATAAGGGAAACGAATTCTATAGAGATATTAATACAATGCAGCAGACGGGGGCGTGTGTGCAATGCGTTTGTGTGTTCGAGGTATCGTCCGAGAGAGCTCTCAGCCTCTTCGAGTCATTAGCGTTTATCCAGCTCCGATCGATGTGCCGATGCATGGAATGCGCCAACATGGGGGGAAGCAAAAGAAGCGGCGAGGGTGTAAAATCCGGGATAGGGGAATCCCCCAGACCGGGGCACGCAGGCATGTTCGAGTTCCGTTTTCGGTGTGTTTAGGTCAGAACTGGGGGAGTGTGACAGTTCCGTTTTCATTCCCGTCCCAACAGGTTGGAATAATAAGGGGTGGTCGAACCGGTCGTTCGTTCGTCCTCTTTCCTCATAAGATCACGCAGCAACCTCCGCTTTCAACCTTCTCAAACGTCAGAAGTGCTGCCCTTGTGGCCGCTTCGAACACATCGTCGACTCCTTCGCCTGTAAGGCTGGAGCACTCGAGATATTTGCGTGCTCCGACCTCCGCGGCTACTCGTTCGCCCTCTTGTTCTGTCACGAATTTGAGCGACTTCTTGCGCATGTCTTCGATGGCTACTGGATCGCCCCGCAGGTCCTTCTTGAGTCCGACCAGTATGATAGGAACCCCGGGACATCTCTCGTTTGCTTCTTCGATCCACTACAGATGACCGAAGTGTCAGTATCAGCCTTTCCCGTCCACGCTTTCTTGTCCAACTCTAAATGATACCAAGGCCGGCCGGTTTCCCTTGGCAGGCGGGGGGAGCGGAAAGAGCAAGTAAAATTGCACGGTAGCACAACATCGCACAATGACGGTCGTGGAGACCATGCGTATAACATTAGGGAACGAGAGGGGCCCCGGCCCATTGGTTCGGCCAGCTCGGAAGAAAGTGAGGGAAAGCATAAGGGGGGCAGTAAAGACCCACGCACCTTGTGCTTGACATTGTCCAGAGAATCAGGCGTGTCAACCGAGAAGCCTATCAATATGACGTGCGCTTTCGAGTATGCTAACGGCCGTAATCGCTCGTAGTCTTCTTGCCCGGCTGTGTCCCATAGCGCAAGTTGGACAGACTTTCCGTCGACTCTGCAATCGGTTACGTAGTTCTCGAAGACCGTTGGGATCTGTGACAGAAGTGAAGAGTCGTCAGTCACGCAGTTCACGATGACAAAAAGATTCCGAGCAAAGGTGATCGACGTATGATGCCGACTCTTGACGGTGATCTCGGTTTCGTGTAGCCGGCTGCTTCGTCGACGGAGGTTTCATGGATTCACTCACATAATTCTATTGAGCGCAATTATTAGCATCGACACCTTGCATGTCTAGTGAAGGGGGACAGTCATCCCAGCGGTGGAGGAGGAACCTACGGTAGGGAAGTACCCGAGTGTGAACACACTCAGCAGACTAGTTTTGCCGCAAGCACCGTCGCCGATGATGACGAGCTTTCTGAAAGATTGCTCATGTTAGAAAGCAGTAGAAGACGAATTGGCTCGAGACCGGGAATGCCGTCTTTTGTTTTCAGGTTAACAACGTCGCAAAATGGCAGCTTACCTGCGGATAACGTTTTGGGCATTGCTTGCACTTGCCATGGTCGCGGCAGCCTAATGGCTGTTAGGCGCGTTGTCCCTTACTCGCCAACCCGGGCAAACCTCAAACTCGAGGCGGTGACAGTGTTCGCTTGGACGGGAAAGAATTCCTTGGGCAATGGAAAAGAAGAGGAATAAATTCGAAGTGAAATCTCAAAGGCAGACCGTACAATCCTACGGACTGTAACAACTGCGCCGTAGAAATTTTGAGGGGAAGACGGGCTGATAGCTGATTGAGGGCGATTACATAACGCCGATTCTTGCCCGTTGAGACAGAAGTGCAGGTTTTCGAGTTTTGGCGCGAAACAATGCCCATGGGCCCCACTGACGACAGAGGCACCAGTGCACCACCGCCTGTTCCACTGAGTCCTACCCTCGGACGTTACATGTGTCCGGATGCCAATTTGCTTATCGGCTTTTGATTTTCCTCTTCATTGCCTGATTTGTTCGGTTTATCTCGATCGTTCTCGCTATCGCTATTGTCATGACACGAGGACTGTTAATACGGAAAACTAACGTGATGATACGAGAAACCCACCATAGTCCCAAAGCGGCCCCTCAGCTATGCCCATAGGTAAACGCCCAGCGAGGCCTACGTGCATATTCAATGCTGCGTCGGATTTCCCGAATCCTTAGACGCACCGGGGCTCTAGGTCTGCTTTGATAGGCTACCGGGGCGTGCCGACCAGCGCTGAGCCTTAGCTTAAGCAGGTGAGGCTGTGCACTAATGCGCTCAGCAGCATTGCTTAAGGGTCCCATATTTAAACTGTATGTACACAGTACCAACCAGGGTGGCTTCCATGGGTCGTCGGGCTGCTGAAAGCTGCCCACTCTCACTACGTACGGTGAGTCCGAGTGACGGGAGCCCGCCGTGGGGCCTCCTGACGAGATGCATATTCGGGTTCGGTACTGGACTTCGTAGTGTCGGTAGGGTTATTACAGTAGCTGAACAGGCACGTTTAACCCTCTCATCAATGGTGGGTTGGATGGAACTGCCTATCGGGAACGCCCGCTTTTCACTTGTTCTCTATTGGCGGCTATTGTGTGTGGTCCAAAAGTTGTATCACTCAGTCGAGGGGTTCGCGAGCGTTTCCCGTCTCAAGGGTCGTTCTAAGGCTGGTTCGGGGCCGTAAGTGCGACCGCATTTTAGAGACAGAAGGCTTTAGCCCCAATCGCGCTTTTTACTGCAGCTCAGACTGAAGTGGGCTGTCAAGTAGGGAAACGAGAAGACCAAACAACGTTAAAGTAGCTCAAAAGCAGTGACTGCGAATCAATGGTTTTGAGACAGGAACTTCTTTACTTCACCTCTCGGTAGGAGAGAGGGAGGGCCAACCCAACATTCGGCGTATCGCGACTTCTCACCACAGCATAGGCTATCCTCATTGATAACAGAACTCGTTGGAAATTGTAGCGTCAAGCGCGGCAGGCACTACGGGAGAAGAGAGCGGCTAAGAGACTACAAGTTCCCTGGTCGCAAAGACATCGCTCACCCGCAGAGCTATAGCCATATCCGGCAACGTCCCGTCATGGGATAGGATAAACTAAAGAAGACACGCCAAGATGCCTGCGACTGAAAGCATCCCCGTAGACGATTCCGAATCAGCAATTCTCTGGGTCGCCAACCGGCAGGGAAGTAAGATAGCGCGTTGGCGACGGGTTCATGAGTGCGTTCGGCGAGCGAAACGCTAGCTCGGGACAGTCATTGGTCCCATCATGTGTTTAAATGCTATGACGTGAGCAAGCCGTCGCAGAGTGAAGTTGGCAAGAGCGGCCAAAGCCTAGGGCCACAGCGAGGCTGAGCGTCACGTGCTGTGGCTGACCAATGATAGGAAACGGTGTGATTGGGGTACCTCGACGGGACCACAAATCCACTGGCATCTTTGAACATCCGAAGAACCTAAAGGGAAGCCCACATTGCGTTCGTTTTGCCGCATAGTTTCCTGCGAGGCCTAGTCACTTCGCACCTGCATACAAGGGGGTTTTCCACGACCGAATAACTCGCCTAGTCATCCGTCGTCGCTGTTTTGGAATGTGAGTTGAATGGCCCCTCCGTCATTAAGCCCTCGCATCCCACGCCTCCTTCCTATCTTTCCCCGAGAGAAGTACCCCTCTTCTCGTCGGCGTGGATCGACTGCATTGAGCTCCGTTCCGGGACACCTAGACGTTTGCTTGCGCGCCGTTGCTGAAGTTTCATCCACCCACTACCTCACCCTCGTCAGGCCGCAGCGATTGGAATTTGAAACCCGCCGTGCCGGACACCTCATCGCGACATCGGACTTACGTTTTCCTCTCCGTAGTTTTCGACCGCTTCTCGAATCCTCGCGACAGCCGCCAGCAGCACTACATGACCTCGCTATCCGTCGCGTACTCACCGTACTAAACAACAGAAGATGAAGGGAAACCCCCGCCATCCGCCAGCGGCGGCACCGAAACCAGCACCTCTATCGCCAACAACGAAGGGCACAGCGAAATACACGAACAAGGATGGCTCCAAGTTTATCACAGTCCCTAAGGCGAGCACACCGACAGACTCGGCCCAGCCATCGCCGACCGTCATGAGCACGCCGAATGCTAAGACCGTCCTACAAGCGATACCAGGAGCTAATGCAAACGGCCCGGCAGCGCAACCTGTGAACCGGAAGAAGCAGAAGCGGCGGGCGAAGGCTGCAGCCAAGGCAGCTGCTGAGCAAGGTGTGACCAGCGAGGCTTCGAATGGTCTTCCCAGTCCGCGCGCGTCGCATGAGCAGCACGCCGTAGACGCCGAGCAAGATCTGAGTCATGACGACGAGGAGCAGCATGCCGACGACGATTCTCAGCAACATCACAGCCACCAGAACGGATTCGCGGATTCGACATCGGCAAAAGGGAAGAAGACGAAGAAGAAGAAGAAGAAGAGTACGGCGGGAGATACTGACGACCACTCGAGTACTCATCATTACCAGCCCCAACATCATCATCACCATCCACATCCAGTATCAGTTCATACACATGCCTCGGGGACGTCGCCGCACAGTCAGCACCGTTCTGGCATATCTAAGGAAAAGATATGGAACACGAGCTCTCAGGAGGAACGTGAACGGATCAAGGAGTTCTGGCTTGGACTGAGCGAAAACGAACGAAAGTCTCTCGTAAAGGTCGAGAAGGACGCCGTTCTAAAGAAGATGAAGGAGCAGCAGAAGCACACGTGCAGCTGCACGGTGTGTGGGAGGAAGCGGACGGCCATCGAGGAGGAGCTTGAGGGCCTCTACGATGCATATTATGAGGAGCTAGAGCAATATGCCAACCACCCAAATCAGGGTGAAGGGCCCCCGATGCTGCGTCCTCGACCCCAGTCGTTTGGCTCTATGGGCAGTATGCGCCCGCGCGGCCTCCCGTCTGATCATTCAAATCACCAACCCTCACACGGCCGAATAGTAGAGCATGTCGGGGACGACGTGGACGAAGAAGGCGAGGAGGAATACAGCGATGATGAGCTAGACGACGACGACTACAGCGACGAGGAACCTCCAGAAGAACTGCACCGAACGGATTACGCCACAGACTTCTTCAACTTTGGCAACAGTCTGACTGTGCAGGGTAGGGACAGACTTCCTATTCTTCCGTTTTTCCTGCAGAGTTATTCTTTCTCCGGGGCTGTCAATGATGCTTATGGCTCATCTTATCTAGGCGGAATCTTGACCGTTGCCGACGATCTGCTGAAAAACGACGGCAAGAAATTCATCGAAATGATGGAACAACTCGCCGAGCGACGGATGGCACGCGAGGAGGATGTGCGAGCGCAGTTTGAGCGGCAGCATACGCACGCCAACGGCGATCGCTATGCTGGCCATAACCATCCTCCACCAGCCGAAGAGGAAGAATACGAGGAGGAGGAGGAGGAAGAATATGAGGACGAAGAAGAGGAAGAGTACGACAGTCAGGAAGAAGAGGTACGGGGTTGAGAGCATGCACTTGTCGTAGACGTTTGTTAATCGATCAGCAGGATACCATGACGGAGGAGCAGAGAATGGAGGAGGGTAGGAGGATGTTCCAGATCTTCGCCGCTAGGATGTTCGAACAACGGGTACTCACGGCCTATCGGGAGAAGGTGGCCAAGGAGCGCCAGGCCAAACTGCTCGAGGAGATTGAAGACGAGAGTCGTCAGGAGTCTCAGCGCAAGGCGAAGAAGGCCAAGGAGGCGCAAAAGCGGAAAGACAAAGCTGCTGAGAAGAAGCGGCAGCAAGCTGAAGAGAAGGCTCGAAGAGAGGCCGAGAAGGCAGCCGAAGAAGCAGCTCGTCTTGCGGAGGAAGCGCGGAAGGCCGAGGAGCAACGGCAAAAGGCCGAGGAAAGACGAAAGAAGAAAGAGGCCCAAAAGAAAGCGGAAGAAGAAGAGCGGCAACGTAAGGAGGCCGAGCGTTTACGGAAGCTTCACGAAAAAGAAGAGATGGAGCGTAAAGCTCGCGAGGCCCGTGAGCGCGAAAAGAAAGCGCGAGAGGAGGTACGGCTGAAGGAGAAGGAAGCCAGAGAGCAGAGAGAACGCGAAGCCCGGGAGCGAAAAGAGCAACAAGAGCGTGAAAAGCGCGAGAAGAGCGAAAGGGATAGCAAAGCTAGAACAGCAGAACGGGAAGCAAAGGAGAAATTGAAGGAGGAAGAAAAAGCTGCGCAAAAGGCGGCGGCTCTGGCTGCTGCAGTCCCTGTCCCAATAACTCTGGTCAAGCGACCTGCGCCGCATTCTGTCCCAGCAGCAGTACCAGCGCTGCCCCAACAGCCGGCGACGACAACAACGTCGACGACATTTGCTTCGCCGCAGATTGCCGTCGCGACACCGGCATTACCCAAGGCTCCAACGCCGATGCGAGTGCGGCAAGCGTCGCAACAGGAAAGTTCTGCTCTTTCGTCTGGAGCAACATCTCAAACCGGATCTGTGCCGAGCCAGAACCCCTCTCCCCATCCTCTAACACCAGTGCACGCAAGTCCCGGGCCTATAGGTCCGCCACAGAGGCAAGGAAGCACAAGTACCAGCACGCCAAGCATCCCGCCTCAGTCCTCACTCCACGCATCACCGCGGGGGACCGCCGCGAAGACATTACCAACTCAGCCAGGTCTCTCAGGTCTTTTTGGCAACATGCAGATGCCACCGATGGGTCTTCCGTTTGCGCCGCAGGGGATGCCTCAAATACCGCCGGGTTTTGGCAACTCAATGCCGCGCGATGCAGGCTTTGGCCCCATGGCGGGCTTCAGATCCGCGCCGGGCATGATGGCGATGCCCCCAGGGCTTAATGGCCCCATGGGCGGCCGCGGGTACCCGATGCCCCCTCCAGGTTTCCCCGGTCCCCTCGATTCCCCGATGCCAGGAATGGCGCAAATACTAGGTTCGTCGCTACCCAAGGAGTCTGCACAGTCACATTCGCGTCAAGGGTCAGGGACATTTGATCCAACGCAGCCTATTGGCCGTCCCGCGCCGATTGGCAGGCCAGGCAGTGTCGTGCAGCAAAGCCAACGGCCACCAGGTGGGTCACCTGCGAGTGTCTTTGCCAAACCCGACTGGGACGCACATCTTGGCAGCAGCGCACTCCTCGACGACTCAGACGACCCCTTACCAGACTTTACGACCCGCCAGTTCCGAGCGCCCCCGATGGCAGGAACACGGCAAGGCCCTGCGTTCCCCACGGGGCCGTTCATGATGGATCCCATGTTTCCCTCACCGCTCAACCCTTGGGGTTCGGGTCCGGTTGGCGCACCGCAACCAAATCTCTTTGCGCCGCCCCCGCCTCCAGGCTTTGGTCCTGGCCCTATGAATGTGCCATGGGGTCCACCGGCAACAGCAGGCATGAGTTTTGGCGGGCCGGGTCTGGTTGAACGGCCAATGGAGCCGCGGTCGGTTGCGGTTCGGAAGATGCTTCGCCGTGCGTGTGAGGAACTAGCTGATGCTGAGAGCAAAAAGGCTGCCGCTGAGGGCAAGAAGAGCGATGGTTTCATCCCCTTAGATGATATCAAGGTGCAGGTCGAGATATTTAACCACGGCCACCCGGTGGATGAGAAGGAACTTCTCGACATGACCGAAACGGAGGGGAACGAAATCAACGGCGGTGGTATCTTTGACGTGCGACAGGATTCATCAACGGGAAACGCTACTATTCGATTCGTATCAAGTAGCGGCCGGTCAGATTCGCAACCTCTAATACACCGGGCAGTCGGGGCACCAGGAGAGATTGGCAGTCCCATAGTCGGGGGAGGCTGTTTTGGTTCTAGCAACCGCTAGAAGACGGTCGCTAAACTTTGGGGAAAGTAAATTAGCATCCAACCGTCCACGAAAAACATGTGAACGCTTGAAGCTTCCTGTCGACCTTTGTGTGTGCCCCTTATCCTTTTATCTACCCACAACATTCACCTTTAAACATCGATTAATGCTCAAAAAATCCTGCATTGGTATTTGGCTGCGCGCAAGCACACAAAAAGCTTGCGCGTTCATAGAGAGAACAAACGTTATCTTTTTACCAGCCAAACCTACCTTTACATAGAGCGAACCGTGTTCTTAAACGGTTAGATAAATGACAACACACTTACAAGAGCGAAAGAAAGGGATGTGTTGGGGTTGTGGTGAAAGAAGATGATGGAGCGTATGTGTGGGATTACATTGTACTAGTAGTAGTTTTTAAAAACTGGAACTACGAAATGAATGGGACACGCAGCAGCAGCAGCGACATTACAGCTAGCTGCGATTTTGCTCAGCGAAGATACGAAGTTCTTTGACTGCCTTGTCTTTTGTGACACTTGAGATGGTTGGTATAACACGTGATTCGCTATAGTTCACATGCATCCATGCATGGATGCACACATGCAGGTGAGTAAACTATTGACAACGCTTCAACGCTTTTGAAACGGTTTCCACATCATAATGACGTGCTTTTTACCAACTTCTTCTCGAGTCGGATAAGATACTTAATAAAGGCATAGAGCAATTATTTGTTAAACCAAACAACACACACAACCTGATCTCTTTTTGCGCCGCTCTCGCTCAAACATAGAACCAACCAACAATACACGTATATATATATATCCATTTGCAAATTACCAACTCAGTTTAACAATTCACAACTCACCCCCCCCCCCCCCCACCCCAACAATGTCCTTCGTACTATAACAATCACCTAAGCGGATGGGGATCCTGAAACGGGTTCGGCTGGCCATTGCTCCCGTTCCCGTAGTAGTCATCGTAAAGCGGCTGCTGCTGGAACTGCACACCCTGACCTCCGTGTCCCTCCGCAGGTGCCTCATGTCCAGTTCCACTGCCCTGATATTGCTGCGGGATCATGGGAGGGAGGTCCTTTGCCGGGGGTGCTGGCATCAACGGCTGATTCTCCGTCATACCACCCGCTCCAGCGGCCCCAGTCACAGATGACGAGGGTTTCTTGGCGGCTGCTGCTGCAAGCTTGGCATCTTTAGCAATCTTCGCTGCCTCTGCCGCCCGTTCCAACTTCTTTTGGGACCTGCGCTCGCGACAGCAGAGGAAGCAGATGCTGACGATACTGACGGTAATAGCGACCGCGAAGAATATGGCGATAACCGTCCCGGCTACGCCAAAGGAAGTCTGCGCGTACATGCATGACGGGTTACCCTCGGGGTCGGCCTTGCAGATCAAACCGGCTGCGCAGACTGAGGAGGGAGCGGTGGTGGGATAGCACGACAATTGCTGGCCGGAGGAAGTGCCGGTTGATTGCACGGGGCAGACCGTGACGGAGACCTGGGTCTCGGTGAAGCATGTTGCCGGACTGCTATTGGCTGCTGCTGCGGCGGCGGTGGTGGTGGCGGCTTGCGGGATAGGGGCTGGGGTCGGAGCGGGTGCTGGGTCTCGGGCAGCAATAATGGCTCCTGGGCCAGCTAGACCGGCATTTGCGGCGATTCCATCGCCGACACCACCCTGCCGTCTGCGGAGGTCGGATCCTGAACGGGGATTGGAGTCGCATCGCCGGAGGGTCCAGAACGCTTCGATGGAGGCTTCTTGAGGAGTGCAGCCTGCGGAAAAGAAGCATCGTTCCAGGTCGGCTGTCAAAAGGGAGTCGTCTGAGGAGGTGAACTGGGATACGGGGAGGTGCGAGATGCAGTAGTTGAGAGAACCGGCATCACCGCACGCGGAAAGGGCGGCGAGCTCGGAGGTGCGGGTGTGCAGGCATTCCGACACGCTGCTTGCTGCCGATGCTGTCGAGGAAACTGCAAGGGCGAGAAGCCCAAGTTTTGTGTTGTGTGGACGCATTTCGTCGGTTTTTTTTATACGCAACGTATTATTTTTAGCAACACCTGCTTTTCAGGGTCCTTCCCTCCTTTATTATTCGATCCCGAAGATCTTGGGGTCGGTTCGTATTTTTTCGGGGTCGGGAACCAGTCGAAATTCTTCAACGACAACTCTTGACAGCTCGAGATCGGCGGGTTGCAGCTGCAACACGAGATACGTGTGGGTTCGGTCGCCGGGAGCTCGAGCTCAGTATTGTCGTACGGAGGCTACCGCTGTCAAGAATCGATCATGCCGATTTTTCTTACCGTTCGCCTCTCACGAAAGAAACGAAGAACAAGTCGATGAACGAGAAAATGGGAAATACATTTCAGCTCCCTAGGACGGCGGGTGGGGGGCTGAAAATCACTTTATAAATGGACGGGCGCCGAGAAGAAATGGCAGCCCAGGCTGCCCGCTGCATCTGGCTCAGGGTCCCCCCCCCCCTATCCAGCGCTTACACATTTTCGGACATGCGCCGCCCATTAAGATCGTGCCTCCCCTATCACGAACTCAGCCCTCACTCTTTGGGTGCGCGTTAAGAGAGGCAAGGCTGCATTTCTTCGCGGGCGCGTGCACTGCCGCATGATCCATCCCATGTCCAGTTAGACCCTGAGCAGGGGGTTGAGCAGGGGGTTCATTGGGGACTTTGGGGGCTGGCCCGAAATGAGAGAAGCTATGGCCAGAGGGGACGACCAGCTCAAGGATCCAGACAGCCGTTCGAAACCATCCGGGCGTGCATTCGCGCTTCCTCCCTTTTTGTTGCACGTTCACTAAACTGTGCCACTCAGAAAGAAGTTTGCTTTCACAACTTTGAAGAAGGATTTGTTGATTTGTCGACCGGGTTTTCCGGCCGATACACCAGCTAACTGGTGGCCCGTTGCACACACGCTAAAAAAACTGACATTTTAAGGCAAGCTCTGCGGAAGGGAAAAGCCTAAAAAAAGCGCTCCGCGCAGACACTCGGCCCTTCCCTTATTGGTTCATCTGATCCCCATCTGACCAAACCCCCTTTGCAAAAGTGGGCTGGTGGGCGGTGTGAGTTGGCTGTTTGCAGTGGTCTGTTGTGGGGGAAGCAACTGACACTGGCACTGGAATTTGACTGGTGGCTGAGCCGCACACTAGTAACTGCAAGTCCGAATAACTGCAGCCTAGCTGAAGTCACAACACACCAACTGTAGTGTAACTGTGCTGCTCTGGCGCAGTCCAATTGGCATTACCCTGCCAATGGACAAAATGACCGTTTGCGGTACACAAATGATATGATGCATGTCATCGCTCAAAGAGGGTTAAGGTCAAAAATTGGAAAGAACTAGAACTGCTACGTAATAACACAGCACCTCGAGTCACCTAAGCATATTGGAGCTAAGCAACGAGCCGAAGTTACGGTAATACGCGGTGGTCGGTTAGCCGGTAGTTCTTTGTATCACGACATACCTGCGGCTGACCTAGCTCTGCTACTAGCCGAGCTCATATACTATATTATATAGTGGTTGATGACCGCAGTCAACACAGGGCTGAGAGGCGCAAAGGCTGTGCATGGCTATGCTGTCTTGCTCACATCCCTTTGTCTGACGACATGAGATCGTTCAGTGGCTACTATCGCCGCATAGTTTAGATCCAAGGGACTTGTCCTATGATGATCTCGTCTGACCTTAGAAGCTATACAATCTCAAGATGGAACGACGGCTGGAGGGAGAGTATAAGATACTCAGAGGCATTAAATATCAAACTTTCTTCCATAGTTATCATAAGATGTTTACTTGGTTTCACTAATCTAGCTGCGAAGTGAGTAGAAGTTAGGTACATTAGTTGTAGTATCGGATCGGGGTGCTAGGATAGTTGGGAATGGGAGAAATTTTGTCAGCTTCACATTTTAATAGATACCTACATGATGAACCAAGACAGAGAGGGTAATAAGAGAAAAGGGACTGAAAACCTGAAAGAGCAAAAAGATGGAGAATAAAAGAAAAAAAAATTAGAAAGATAGGAAAAGAGTGTGCTATCTGAGAGAGAATCCCCATAATTAAAGTTCTCTGCTGATTGGCAGGCGTGGCAAGCGATCAGCGATCCAAGACATTCAAGTCTGCACCAACTGCATACACCTAGTTCGGCATGCCGGGGGAGATTTTTTTCCGCGCACCGTTTGGTACGATATGTACCTGCCTCTCCAGGTTATCATTCTCATGTGCTTTACAATGCTGTGTGACTTTTTATCTTATGTGAAATTAGGTAATTCATATTAAACCTCAGTCATCAGGATGGAAAATGCCCGGAGACCACCTTGGTTAACGGGACAAAGATCGCTACCCAATATGCCAAAAGAACGCCAGGAAAAACAACATAAATAGCTCCAGCACTTGAAAGAGATGGCCATTGACAAGGAACCTGGTGGAGAGCACATCCTCCTTCCGCTCGACCACTTCTACCTTCGGGGGACCCAGCGGGACACATTTGTGTCTAGTCTTTCCCGTCATGGGCACGCCTACTCTGGGCGCTTGGGCCGAGACGATCACCGGACGAGGTTTGTTACAGGGTGTTCCGATCCGCGAGCCGGAGGAGGGCGCAGCACGACTCGATACGCATCGTCTCTCGCAGCAGACTATTGAGGGGTTGAGTGTTTTGCATAGCCGGGGAATCTGTCACGCCGATTAGTATTATCTTTGTTCTGTGACGAACGGATGGGTAATTACTCATCAATTAAGATATGTGCCAGAGGAGCGCATGTTGGCGCGCGAGAGGCGGTTGAGCATGCGTAGTTCAAGATGTGATGCCTTACTCTTGTTTGACAATCTATTTCTATCTGCCTGCTCGGTTTACATAGATTACCGCCTCTCACTCTCATTCAACCACTTATACACCACCCTTGCATCCTTACCCTTGTACCGCTCGTCCTGCATCGCCTCCCCAAATGCCTCTAGCGTGGGCTTGTCCAGTATCGTCCTCGCGCCGACCATCTCTGCCAGTTTCGTGCCCATACCCAGCACTTTTGCACACAGCTCGATCCGGAACCCGCCTTCGTACCCTCTACTGCTGGGCACGTTCTCCTGCACCCCCGGAACGGGATTGCTCTTGCTCGTGACCCAACACTGCCCCCCGGAAGCATTGATGACCTCTGTCAGGAGCTTAGGGTCTAACCCCGCCTTAACGCCTATGCTAAGGGCTTCTGATGCTGCCAGGCTGGTGATTGCAGACAGGTAGTTGTTGATGATTTTGAAAGCAGTACCCGAGCCGACATCTCCACACAGATATATCCCGTTCTTGTTTCCCATGTGTTCTAAATAAGAACGTACGACGGGGAACACGGTGGACGAAGATGCAGGGGGACAGCCAACCATGAACGTCAGCGTCCCGTCCTGCGCGCCCATCGGGCCACCTGACACCGGTGCGTCGACAAACACTGCGTCAAGCCCTGGATGTTTGGTCGCAGCGGCCTGAAATGCCTGAGATACGGATGCAATGGTGTCTGAATCGATCGTGCCGCATTCCATGAATATTTTACGCCTGAAAGGAGAAGAAGAGGAAATTGAGGGACGCGAGCGGATGGCGCTCTGGAGGAGCCCAATGTAAGGGTCGAGGTAGACGGATTTCACGGCTGCTGAGTCGGGTAACATTGTGATCACAACGTCCTATAGAAAAAGGTTAAGGGGAGTATAAGGGGTTAGGGGAAGGGGGTGGGGGGGAGTCGCACAGCTAACTCCGCCGCGTCGTGGGTATTGTCTACTATGCTGATGGGCCCGTTCTTCATCTGGGTATCGGTTCCAATGAAGCGGGAGAGAGCGTCCGTGTTCACGTCGCGGATCAAAAACAGCTTGGAAGGGTCCAGGCCCGCGCGGAGGTTCTTGGCCATTGGAAAGCCCATTACCCCGAGGCCTACATCTCGCTGTTAGTCATTTTGGTTGAAGGGCCAAGGGGACAAAGTAAACGTACCGATAAAGGCTACGGTGTCTTCTGGCCGATGATCCATCTGTGCTTCTATGGTTGTGTCGTTGCCGATTCTTCAATGGTCTGTACTGACGTTGACAATGAGAGGTGGGTGTGAAGGGAAGTTTTTCGATGTCAGACGCATGAACAATGCAATGAAGAAAGCGAATGAATGATATCAGGAACTAAAAGAATTGCCGATGAAAGTGGTCAGCATATGCGTCCTGCCGTACATCGAAATGCAGATGTTGCATGCTGCTCTTACCCCGCAGCCTCCCGTCTGTGTCGGTGATCGTCAGTTGCAACCGCGTGGGGGAGTATTGGGATATCTTTCTCCGCATCACGGATTCCCTTCCCGTCTCTGGGTCATGGAAATGGTGAACCTGAATATGGAGCGGCATTCAATGTACCCCATGCCTTCCCCGGGGAGTTGATCCCATGGTCTGATCGCGGTGATGCTGCGACGTATGAAGGACGTACCATACTAGATAGCTAGGAACCTGATTTACCTATCTTGACAAGCTGATCAGAGTAGATCGTCCTGCCCACAAAATTCTCCCATTATGTTAATTTATGTTCCATGTCATAGTCGGCCCGAGTGCCTTTCTCCTTTCAGGTGATCGCCTATAGGATAGCTGTATAACGTAGACAAAATCAATAGAAATTCCAACTCTAAAACTACATGATGGAGAGAAAACCAGTCTGTTCCGCCGTGCTTATGCCATGAGAGCCATGTACGGTGTATTACAGTAAGGTAGACAGTCAGAGACGACCAGGCCAAAACCTCCTCAAATTCCCCTCCCTCCACGCTTTATCATGGGCGAGCACCACCTCAACTTCCGCCCCATCTTCCCCGTCCAACTGTTTCCCCTTGATAAACCCATTGATCTTCTCCAACGTCTCCCTCGCGACGTGAGTATTGGTATGCACGCTCCTCAACCCACCCATGCCGTCATCATACATCGCTATCCCTTTCTCTCCCCTGAGAATTCTCGGATCGTGACAACAATCCCCTCCTAAGTACACCCACTTCTTCTCCCCCAACCTGCACAGGAGGTTGGCATGCCCATATAAATGCCCCGGGGAATCAATCACCCACACACTCTGGTCACCAAATAGGTCGATTCCCATACCCAACCCTTTCATCTCCCTCCATTCCAAAGCCCCTTTCAGAGGTAGTTTGTTGAGTATGTCTGGGTTCGTTTGTTGTGTATGTTTCGGGCGATGCTGTTCGTACTCTTTGCTAGCTGTCTTTACCTCCGGCAACTCAACCGTATATTCCCCGGGCAGCTCATCATCATTAAACAGATGTCCCGGATACAGCGGCCCTCCCCCTTTCGTCAACAACTCCAACGTCCCAGACCCAACTACAAAAACAGCCCCCGGTAAGAAGTCAGTGGGAGTGCCGACATGGTCCCAGTGTACATGTGACAAAATCACTATATCAACATCCTTCGTTGGGTCCAACAGCATTCTGTCCTTTTGGGGTGGGCAGCCGTAGCGTAAAGAGTCAGCGCAGTCAGGTGAAACAATGACCGGTTGTCGTTGCGCGACGTGCAGTTTCTGACTCTCCGTGTACCCGTCCAAACTTCTTTTTACCCCAAGGTCAAAAACCATTTTCGTCGTCCCATGTTGGATGAGAAAGGAGAGTGACGGTACGGTGACGCGGTTTTCGGGGGACCCGTTGGTGACGAATAAATGCTCTGGCAACGTTATGTGTCCGGCATCGAGAGCTGACACGATTACATACACTTCCGACATTGTGTTTGATGATTTGATTGATACCTAGAAAATCAAATACAAAACTATGCCTCGGTAAGGTACACAAGGTAAGGTGGGCAGCTATATAAGGTGTCCATCTGGTGCTACCATACATTCGATGTACACCATCTGTGATGGGTGCGGGGAACACACCAAAATACGCAAAATGCGGGATGGAACGCAGCAGGCGGGAAGGTAAGGTAACCAGAAACATGGAGAGAAGGAAGACCATTTCCCCTCATGATCTTCTGTCAGGTAATAGATGTCGGTAGTTCCAACAGTCCAACACCTCCCCCATGTAAAGATACCCTCGCGTGCAGACATACCCAAATTCGAACATCAAAATATCAGAATATCAAGACAAAGCCAACATATTACCAGCCAAGACCAAGTTCCTATCCACGTCCAATTTTAGTTCTCTCCTTCACTCTTATACTGTTGAACACCTCTTATCAAACCCAATATGGAGTTTGGTCTTCCATCAACGATGAAGGCTCAATATCTCGAATCCTTCAACACGCCCTACGTTTTTCGTAGGGACGTTCCTCTCCCAATTCTTTCGTCTGACCATCCGCATGATGTACTGGTCAAGGTAGATGCGGCGTCATACTGCCACACGGACGCCGTTCTTTCCTCTGGGGCCATGTCCCCTAATCCACCGGTGTTCCCACACGTAGGGAGTCACGAGTTTGCCGGCACCGTTGTCTCCTTACCCGAGGATCCATCTCACCATGGGCTCAAAGTAGGGGACAGGGTCGGCGTACCCGGCAGATCGTTCCACCCGTGCGGGAGCTGTTTTGAATGTTCCTCTTCACCTAAACCCAACTCAACCTCTGACCAAAACCCCAAAAAACCATCCAACGAACATAACTCCAACACTGACGAACAACACCCCAACCACCCAGACCCCTATACCGACCCCCCGGGATATTCAGTCTACTGCCCTTACTCCTCGAACCTCGGTATTTCCGCGCCGGGAGGATTCCAAGAGTATGTGGTGGTAGACAGCCGACAAGTCACCCCCATCCCTGACGGTTTGTCGAGCGTAGACACGGCCGTGTTGATGTGTGCCGGGCTGACCATCTACGCTGCCCTCAAGAGATGTGATCTGAGACAAGGGCAGAGGGTGGGGATTATAGGTTGCGGCGGAGGGTTAGGACATCTCGGGCTGCAGTTTGCGTATCACATGGGGCTGAAAGTGGTTGGGGTGGATAACGCCGAGAAGCCGCTGCAACTTGCACAGACCATCGCTGACGTTCTGAACAACAACAACAACAACAACCAAACAAACAATACTGACGGTACAAAAGACAGCACGAATAATACAAAGGGGGTATATACCAAATCTCGAAAGAGTGGCAGAGCAGAGACACAAATAGTGGACGCACGAGCGCAGCAGGCAGCCGACATACGGAAACATCTCGGGGGGGAAGAAGATGATGATTTGAAACGAGAAATGGGGGACATGGGTCTAGACGCCGTCATCATCCTGCCGGAGTCGCAACGGGCGTTCGACTACGGCGTGTCCCTGCTGCGCAACCACGGGCTGTGCGTTGTCGTGTCGTTTCCCGAGGCGGGATTTCACGTGTCTGCGCGGGATGTCGTGTTTCGGGACATTTCTGTCGTGGGCAGTCTGGTCGGGAGCAACAGGACGCTCCGCGAGATGGTGGGCTTTGCGGCCCGGCACGGCGTGAGGGCGAGCGTGAAGACCTTTCCGTTGTCGAAGCTGAACGAGCTGGTGGGGGTATATCATAGAGGCGAAGGGGGCAAGCTCGTGATTGACATGACGCTACCAGATTAGTTAAAAGAACCAACAACACAAAGAGGGGGTATCGTAGAGGACTTGAGGGGCTAAAAGATCAGGGATGCCCTCAAGGATAGACATTAAACACTTGGCAATTATTAAAGAAAGAGGAAAAAAAAGAGCACGGCAAAAAAAAAAAAAAAAAGAAAAAAAAAAAAAAAAAAACTAAGGACACAACAGGCACGGCGACTCGGTCTGCTGTAAAAAGTCCGCGTAGCCGTTCAGAGAAGAGGCCACGAGCTTGGATAGCCCCCAGATCTGAGGCCCGCTGTAGACGTCCGCCCACACCCTCAATACCTCCACGCTGTGGTGCTTGGCCCATTGGTTCGGGTCTCCGGCCCATGTCTGGAAAGCGTAATGTCCTGGCTTGATGGGATGTCTTGTCTCCCTCATCAGCTTGTTGAGCTCCTCCAGGATAGCCGTCTCGTCTCGGCTTATGTCCTTGCTATCCCGATGCGACAATTCAAGACACCATTTACTCAGTAGCAAGGCGAACTCGAGCGCTGGGAATGCGTGCTCCATCATCGAGAGGAACATGGGCTCATTGGCCGCGCGGTTCACGCCGATCCCGATGGGGATGCTGAACGCCTGGATCGCGTGCATGAGTGCTTTCCTCAGTTTCATCGGCTCCGAGAACTCCAGTCTGAACTGGTAATCTCGCATCGCCGCGGCCAGTTTCTGGGGATCTCGCGACGGTAGCAGCGACAAAGGGGCGGCCTGGCTGGTTCTGTCCACTTTGGACGTGGTCAATGCGTGTAGTTGGATAGACGCAAAGTGGAGAAGGGCGAATAAGGAGGAGGAGGTCACGGGACACGCGTCTGGATGCATGGGGCCGATCGGATCTCGAGGGGAAGATTTCCAGGCCGTCTGCAATCCCTCCAGCGTTTGCTCGAGCCGATTCGGCCTGCGCGCGCGATACCGGTGGATAGTGAGACCTAAGTAGCGTCGGTCATGCCTTCGGATGTGGATTTCGTACGTGACGGCGTGTATCAGGACGTAGTTACCTAGAGCCGACATCTGGGGTGGTAATCTCTCTTCTCTGAACAGTCTATTAAACGCATCTGTAAACAGTAAGGGCCGAGCAGCAGGAGATCTTGCTCGGACCTCCTGCCACTTGGCTGCCGTATCTGCCTCGAACTCGGCAGCGCTGATAGGGAGCGCCATGAATTCGAGCGTCGAGCGGGGGATGACTGGCGCTGTCTCGTTCATGAAGGCGTCGAAGTTGGAGAAGCAGAATGCCGCATATGTCGTTCTCTTGGCGGATTCGCGTCGCATGTATTCTTTCCAACCCAGGGATTCAGGGGTCTGGAGCACAGAGCCGGTGCGCAGGCCGCCCTCTTGAATGATGTTTGCGAGCATGCCTTGTATGGTGGCCTTCTCCTTCCAAAGCTCACGATAGTCCGTCCCCGTGGCTATGACCAAGAGAATGAAGAGCGTCTGGGCTGTTTGCAATAGGTCTTCTTCGTCCTTGGGTGATGCAGGCTTCGAGGCCTTGCCTGAGAACATTGAGCACGATCTTGCTCTAATCTTACGGTCCCGCGATGCGCTGTCGTCACAGCTCGCCGGGGTCTGGGGCGAATCGACTTTCGCATCCTTCTTTCTTAGACGATCTGCTGCGATGGCCAGTGCGGCGTGAAAGAGGTGAAGAACCTCAGGTTTGTCCGCTTCGAAGCAGTACTGCGCACCGGCAGCGGCGATGGCAAGACGGAGCTCAATGTATGGTCGTTGGAGGCACAGAGACGGCAGGTGGAGGAATGGGAAATGCTTCTGGAAGCCGTCCGTGTACGCAAGATAGTACCGGGAAAAGGACTGTCTGGTGGGGAGCTTGTGGTATGTGGGAACAATTGGGAACTGAGCAATGTCGTTCTGTATGGCTTCCCAGTCGTCATCTGTCACAGCGTCGGAAGACTGTGTGCTGGAAGAATGTGCGCTGGATGACTGTGCGCTGTATTCTCTGGCATGGATCAGATGATTGATGGGCCTTGCCAGCGAATGCTGAATTCGGCGAGGATCAGGCCAGCCTGGGCTCGAGAGTCGCGCATTGTGGGTTAATAATATCGACCGGGATGCGAGAGATGAAGAGTCTGAGGAAGATGTTCGCTCTACATCCTCTCCATCATGATCTGTTTCTGAAGAAGAGAAAAGGTGCTCCATTGCGTGGTGACAAAGGTGCTGGCAATTAGAGAAGACCACCAAGATCCCAACCCCCTGAAGGGCCCGACCTCGACCAGCAAGTTAGGGGCCCCTTGTGAGTTCGTGGACGGGAAAGGCTAAATTGATGAGAACGACAACGTTGGTGACTCGGAGGCTGCGAAGGGTAGACCACCAATGGGTACTACCTATGGTGGTGGCCGAAAAGCAACACCGCAAAAGAGGCTGATATCACGGCGGTCCATGGACAGCTGTATTTATAGGTATATTTACCTCACATAATAATACCTGAGGTATTTCCTGCTATGTTGAACTCAATTGCTTCACTGTCAATGGGAGTGGTGTGTTTCGGAGTCGCCAACTCCGAAGTCATAGCTCACATAATAATTAACTACGTCAAGACTTTCTTAGGGCGCAGGTTGTAATGGGAAATGTTTCGGGAAATGAACCTTTTCATCGAACGCACAGGGCAGTCAAATGCGCGTTTTCATCGCAGTGGCCATAGCTCACGCCCGGCTCCATACCCCCGAGAAAGGTGTTGAGAGTTTGCGATTAATTGTACAGGTATTGAAGAACAAGCATGTTTGGATGAGGTGACTCTGGGTTAATATCTTGGTCGAGCATTTGCGGCTTTATCGTACCGCTGCAATCTTGCAGTATGAACTTCAACTTGGAAAGAGGCCATCTTGAAAATGGGATGCGAACAACGCGGAACGGGCGCCGCGGCAGGCCTTCGTATTAATGTCAAGGAGATGTCGGACCCCGACGTCATCAGAAAATCATGTGAGAAAGAAACTCGGGCCAGCCGAACCACCATGGTCCAATTTTGTGGATTAGCATCGAGACACCAACCTCGGGAAGGTGAGGATTCTCGGCGTGGCCTTTTCTCGTTGTCGTGCTCATTGAGTACGGGCTCTATCTCTCCACATTCTAACCCACGGCACGCGTCTACATTACAGTCCAAAGTAACTATCCCGATCACTGAGCGATCTCTCGATCTTTGCTCGTATCTTCCTGACTCGAGCATGGCCCCCGTCCCCTTCGATGATGCGGCGTTTTCCCAACATCTTCTTAATCAAGCCACCTTGTTCCCCAGTTCTCTAGATTTCTCGCCATTGGCAGCCATCTCGTCGAGCACCTTCTCAGCGGTCTTCATGGCCTCCACGCCTGCGGGTACACCACAATAGATGGTGCAGTGCAGGATGGCCTCCCGGATCTCCAACTCTGAGAGCCCGTTGTTCCTCGCCCCGCGGATATGCGCTGCCAGCTCGGGACCGCGGTTGAGAGCCATGAGCATGCCGATGTTGAGCAGGGAACGCTGCTTCTTCTCCAGCCCGGGACGCGTCCAGGCATAGCCCCAGCACCACTCTGTTACGAGCTCCTGGCCGGGTCTGGAGAACTGTCGCAGGGTGTGTCTCAGGGTGGTCACGTGGGCCAAGGTGCTTCACGTGCTGCTTCAGGTGCGCCCTAAGGCGCACCCCATACAGCTTACTAAGCTCTTTCTTTTGTCATGTATATATACTGCGAGCTTCGCTCACTCTCTTTTGTATCAATCAAGGAACTCTGATCAATACTTCCGAAGCGCTCTTCTCACAGCAAGTCTACTTTGCAGCTCCCGCTTCTGCGTGACAGTTATGAGCCCGGTTCCCGCAGGTTCAACAACCATTCCCCTGCGCAATCCACTTCTTCAATGTGGGAAGAGTGCTTCGTTTCCTTCCTTGTCTTGTTTACCTATCTTTTGTTCCCACTCTCACTCGTACGATTCATTATGGCAAGCGACTCTAGCCAGGAATACCTTTTCCCGAAGTCCATCAAGTTGACCGACCGCTTCTCATGGCCAGTCTGGTACTCAAACCTTAGGATCAACGCTCACCGGCTTGGAATCTGGGATGTTTACGTTAATCCAGACGCGCTAGACGCGCCTCCCATCATCCCGAAAGCGACCCTTAAAGACGCTGAGCAACCCACGTTCCATGCGATCTACGATGATCTGATAGCTTAACGCACGGAAAGGTACCAGCTCACTCGGCAACTCTGGGAAGCTAGCAACGACTAAGAGCGAGGTGAAGAGCCGACTGTACCAGCAAAACCAACCGTGGAAGAGGTCGATAAGGAGCTGGATCGCATCCTTAAGATCAGAACCGCACGATCAGCAAAAGCCTCTTTATACTCGACCGAGTACAATTTGCTATGGACTTGGGTCGAGAAGAACACCGATGAGCGACTGTACTAAACGGCCTTGTAAAGCTGCGACCTGCAGGGTATCATCAACCTTTAAGGACTTGTGCGATTCCTAAAGAACGATCTGGCACCAGGACCGAGTTCAACCTAGGATACTGTGCGGCAGGAGTACCGAAGGGTGCTTACACAGGCTTCCCTGGGAGGCACTAACAGAGAACGCTGGTTAGCCGAGTTTCGAGACGTTTTAACTCGCGTAAGGGCCTACGGAATTCGCGAAGCCGAAGGCACCCTGGCAGTGAAAGACTTTCTGAGGGCTGTGAAGCGAATGGCACCCCAGTGGGCAACTCGCTAATATGAAACTGTGGTGGAACAAGAGGCTGAAGAGCTCCCTGTTAAGAGTTTGGAAGCGTTTACAGTGGTGTTTAGAGCTATGCTCCACGAGGAAAAGCTGAACGCCGCGGGCAAGGGCCCGGGCATGTTCTCCACGCTCAGTGGCCGCTTAGGAGATGTGCTAAGCGCTTCGAAACCCGCTTCTAACAGTTTAAGTGGACCTAACCAGCACTCGTGTCCCTACGAAGACGACCTAACAGTCACCCATCGCTGGAAGGCGGAGAATTGCTCTGACCTGGAATGCGCGCTCACCGGCAAGGCTAGAAGGCGTCCTCACGGCATTTCCGCGAAGAAACGCGAGGAGATCCTGACTCGCCTTCGTTTCACACGTTAGAAAAGCCTGCGAGCGAAGTTGATTAAGAAAGGCTGGCTTAATAAAGACGGTACCCCTTGCAACAAGGTTGATAGCGGAAAAGACGACTCGACAAGCTACCCTGGTTCGGTGGTCGCCGTGACCATGGACCTAAGCCTCATGGGCGATCTCGGCAAAGGTTATGGGATCTATACCGCCATACAACACGCCCGCCACCCGCTGTTAAACAGTATTCTCGTCGACAACTGTGGTGCTATCCATTTAGTCAACAATAAGGACCTACTCGAACCTGGTTCGTACAAGCCTTGCAACAATAATGAGTCAGTGGAAGCCGGTACAATGAGCTTTCCTATCGCTGGAAAGGGACGTTAGGTGCTTAAGAACGCTCTTAATGGGACGAGAGGACCTAACACAGAGGATCTCACGCTTAACGACGTCGCCGTGGTCGATGGGTTCTATGTGAACATAGTCTCGGAAGCTCGCCTTCGCGCAGCGAATATCTGGTTTTGCGGATTGGACTGTACACTTCGCTTTGGAGAGCTGGAAAGGAGCGTCATAGTTAAGACCCTTATGCGCAAGCACAACCTAGTCTTCTTCGAATATAAGCCTCTTTCTCTTTACTACAGCATTCCAACCGTAATTCCAGTGAGCGCCGCAGGCACCATTGTGTTTTTAATAATAGGTTCAACAACAAGACAAGCTCTAGGGCGTACGTGGCGGCCATCGCAGGATCCGCCGCGCCCTAAGGAAGATTCAGAAGACCTCTGGCATGCTCGTTCAGGGCATTTAGGACCAGAGGCACTTAAAGCACTCGTCACAAGCGCTAGGAACGTTAAGATTAATGGGACAGCCAGGATCAAATGCCAGCAATGCGCCTAAGCGCATGCCAAGCAGCTAGTCTCGCGGCGGACGTCAGAAAACAGATCGATCCGACCGTTCTGCCGCATTTCCTAAGACCTCTTCGACTTTAAACAAGGTTTTAACGGCTCCTAATGGCTCCTAATGATTAAAGACGAGTACAGTGGAAAGCTTTTCGCATTCCCCCTCATCCATAAGTCGCTCATAGAGATTTTTAACACGATTCGCAATTTTGAGCGCTGGGTAAGACGGCAATATGGACTCTCAGTATGTAAGATCCGGCAGGATAACGATACGGCCACGATTGGCATACAGGGTTTCACGGCTTACGAGCTATGGGCGTAAGAAGAAGGGATTGATATCGAAACAACCCCGACCAACACGCACGAGCCTAACGGTGGGAGTGAGCGCGCAGGACAAGAGCTCAATAGCAGGGTAAACGCGATGCTGAACGGTGCCAACCTGCCGAAGAACCTTTAGCCAGAGGTTAACAAAGCAGCGGCATACTTATACAATATCAGCCCCAGTCCTGCACGCAGAATGCGCTCACCTAACGAGATACTTAATGTGTGGTTTCAACAGTACTTTCGCTAGTACGAACCACATATGGTCAAAGGTCTTACCCAGGATCTACGCCCAGATTAGAGCCGGATCTACGCGTATGGATGCAGAGCGTACCCTCTCGATAAGGCACGCGAGGTGGGAAAGGACAGAAGAGCTTTCAAAACGCGACCGCGGGCTTACATAGGATACCTGGTAGGATACGTTGCTTCTAACATCTACAGGATCTGGGTTCCGCAGCTCGACCGCGTCATTACCACCCGTAATGTGACGTTTAACGAAGAAAAGTTCTATTAACCTGAGCAGGAGAAAAGGGAAGCGCACCCAATTCCTATTATAAAGGAGGTAGCGAATGGACTTAACATCGGAAGCTAGCTGCAGGACGCTGCGCAGGCCTTACAAACGCTCATGTCGTGGGATAACATTCACGGTCGAGCATAAATGGAGCCTTAAATTATGGTTCATCCGCCTAAGCAAGAGCTCGGGGGTGCGGAGCTTCCCGACCTTAGTCAGGACTCGGGGGTGACCGCGGAGGAAGCTATAGAAGGCGAAGACGAAAGATCTGTCTCTTTCGAAACGCCTGTCTTTTCGGAAAAGCCTAATAGCTTTAACGACGGCTTTAATAGCTCCTCTAATAACGCGCAAGTTGGACTCTTAACCCCTTAAAGATCTCCGGAACCTTATGCCGGAGGAGACCTAAAGCAGAGGACAAGCTTAAAGCGCGGGGAAAGCCCGCTGTAAAGTGAGGACTTAGGGCCTGGGATAAGGGACGACCAGGGAGAACCCCTTTTAATTCCACTTACGGAAGATAAGGAATCCTAGTTAACAGCTCCGGAAGACAGCGGAGACGAAAGTGATGGTCCCTTTGTAAGCGGCGGTGGAGCTGCCGGCAGTACTGTTACCGACGAAGAGGAGGTTATCTATGTCAGAACCGCTCCTGCAGGCGTAAGCACGGAGGAACCATGCGCAGAAACCCCTCGAACCGAGCAGAACACTTCCCTTAAAGCTCCCAAGCGTAAGTACACGAAGAAGGACTATGGTTCCCGAACGCGCAAGAGCAGGAGAATCAGGAAGCAGGATCTAAAGGATCCTCGTGGCTCGGGTGGTGTAAGCGGAGTCTTCACCACGATTATGTTCATAAGGACTAAGATTCGCGTCCTAGAACACTGTTCCTGGTATACCTTCTTCACAACCTTCTTGCCTGATCAGCAGAAAGCCATTAAGGAGGGAGACCGGGAGCATAAGACGCTGCACGCCGTGATCGCGGCGGCAGTGCAACAAACGCAGGCGAAGCGGCTAGGAGCCGCCCCAACCAAGAGATTGCATAGGGATGATCTTATTGGAACACTAGCAGTACCGAGGAACTGGAAGGACCTGGCCAAACACCCTTAGCGAAGCGCTTTCATAGCGGCCTGTAGCGACGAGATTAATAACCTGATCAGTAAAAAGGCTTGGAAAAAGATCCTTCGGTCGCAGGCGAAAGGCAGGCCTCTTCCACTCAAATGGGTGTTCACTTACAAGTTCGATCTAAAAGGCTACGTCACAAAGTGTAAGGCACGCATCTGCGCCAGGGGTGATCTCCAGAAAGCCACTCTCTAAGACACTTACGCGGCTACCCTAGCGGCAAGAACCTTCAGATTAATGATAGCAATCGCTGCACACTGGGACCTAAAGGTCAAGCAGTTCGATATCGTACAAGCGTTCCTGAACGCTGACCGGGACGATGGTTCGGTGGTATACTGCGAGCTTCCTGAAGGGTTTAAGGAAGAAGGAATGTGCGTGCAGCTAGCGAAAGCCTTGTACGGGCTAAGGGACTCACCCTATCTGTGGTACAAAGAGTTCTGCTCCACTCTAAAGCTACTCGGGCTCACACCATCGGGAGAAGACCCCTGTCTGTTCATGAACGCAGACAAAACTGTAATGCTCGTGTTCTACGTCGACGACTTCCTAGTGTTCTACGCGAAGAAGCACTCTGCTAAGGCTGAACGCGTGATAAAAGGACTGAAGGGAGCATACGAACTTCACGACGTGGGCGACATCAGGTATTTCCTAGGCGTTAGGGTGATCAGGGACAGAGCAGCTAGGAAAGTTTAGCTTGCGCACGATCAGTACATCGAGAAAATAGCCTCTCGATACGACTTAGGGAGCTCTCATTACTTCCCATGCACGCCTTTACCGACAGCCGAGCTGGTGAAATCCACTGGGCAAGCTACCGCTGCGCAAGTGAAGCGGTACCAGGAGCTTATAGGATCCATCCTGTACACAGCCATCATGATTAAACCCGACGTTACGTACGCGTCTGCCAAGCTCTCGCAATTCTTAACGAATCTAAGCCCAGATCACCTTAAGGCAGCCAAACAAACCATACAGTACCTCTACGGAACGCGGTTCTTAAGGATACAGTATAGGGGGGTGATAAATAGCACGTAAGTCTTACTGATCGCAGGAGACGCATCTTTTACAGACGACATTAAGACCAAGCGCTCTGCACAAGGGTACACGATGATGCTTTTTAGCGGTCTGATCAATTGGAAAGCGGCGCGCCAGGACACAGTAACCACATCATCCACTAAAGCAGAGCTCTTAGCCCTCTCCCTAACCGCGAAAGAAGCGATAGCCTTCCAAAGGCTGTTCAAAGAGATCTCCCTAAACCTAGGAGAGCCCTAGAAAGTCTATTATAACAACCAACAGACGATCAGACTCGTAGTGGGCGATGGAGAAAGGATCAACACCAGGCTACGCCATGTAAACATCCACAACCTATGGCTACGCTAGGAACACTCGAGGAAAGCGTTCGAAGTCACTTACCTCTCCACAAAAGAGATGCCAGCCGACGGTCTCACGAAGAACCTACCACGGCAGAAGTTCGAACACTTCAGGGCGCTTCTAAACCTTCAAGACACGCGTCACCTCATTGAACCAAGCAAGCAAAACAGTGTCAATAGGTAGGGGACTAGGTCCCATGCGCTCGCCGGCGCAAACTACAGCAAGGACAACAGGGCGCAACCCGCCCGGCACACGCCGGTGCCACATACAAAAAAAAAAAAAAAAAAAAACAGGACAAGGTTACTGGGCAGTAAGCCCAGTGCAACATTTGGAAAAGGTCTCATGGGATGTTATCCCATGATACAGTCATAGATCTCGCCGCACGCGGCGAGGAAGCGCTCTCGGCGCTCGTCTCCTTCATTCTCCTCCTCCAACTCATCCTCATCCTCGTCCTCCTCGACCGGGGAAGCGGCCACAGGCCGCCTCCCCTTGCTCACCATAGCCTTCTTTGCCTCGTCCTGCCGGAGCAGGGTGCGAATCGCCTGGCGCAGGCCGAACAACGCAGACGCCTTTACGCCGCGGCGAATCCCCGCAGCGAGCTCCCGGGCAGGGCCCTTAACGATTTCGGGGCTAGAAACGTGTTAGCAACAAGCACTGGAAAGTCAGGGAGCAGGAAAACTTACATCGGCTCACAAGGGTGGCTGTGCTGGTAACAGTGGAAACACCGCGAACTGTTTACTGCATCGCAGCAAACCCCAGACCCCTTGCCCGCCAAGGCGGACCGCAAACAACCAAAACAGAGGTTGCGTCTCGTCTTCCCCTTTACGGGGAGCTTCTTCTTCTTCGCACTGCAGGAAACGGTTAGTGGCAGACAGACAAGAAGAAAGTGAGGCCAAACTCACCTTCCGCCACCAGACTGGGGCGGGGCCCGGGCCGTACCCTTTGACTTAGGGGTGGTCGGGGCGGGAACGCTGTGCAAAGGTCAGAAACATGGTCAAGAAGCTGGAAAAGGGTACATACCTCTCTGCAGCCAGGGTTTCGCTGG
>MU853872.1:0-120384 GCA_033297225.1 Diplogelasinospora grovesii | reverse complement strand
TGGCCAGCAATTGGTCAGCCAGGAGACAGAACACAAGCAAGACACTACTTTTGACCTCAATTGAACGTGTGCAAGTAAGCCGTGACTTCCAACAGGTAATTAAAGATAAGGTAGCTAAGAAAATTTAACTCTTATATAACTAGTATATTAATAAAATTATTATTAAGTATGATTTAATAAGCTTATATTACTTTCTTTATATACCTATATTAATGGTTAAGCTAATGAAATTTATTAAGGAAGCTATATTAACGTAAGTAAAATAATATTAAAAGCTTATTAAATTTATTATTTACATAATTATTATAATTAAGCCCGACGTTACGTATGTAATTATTCAGCTCTCTTAATTTTTAATTAATTTCAGTTTATAATACTTTAAAGTAGTTAAGTAAATTATATAATATCTTTTTAGAATAAGATTTTTAAAAATATAGTATAAAAGGGTGATTAATAACATATAAGTCTTATTAATCATTAAAGACGGTTTTTTTATAATAATATAAAGTTTAAGTACTCCACTTAAAGTTATATTATAATGCTTTTTGATAATTTAATTAATTAGAAATCAGCTCGTTAAGATATAGTAACCATGTTATTTATTAAAGTAAAGCTTCTTATTCTCTTTTAAATAGTTAAAAAGACTATAGCCTTTTAAACACTATTTAAAGAGATCTCTTTAAACCTTAAGAAGCCTTAAAAAGTTTATTATAATAATTAATAAACGATTAAGCTTATAATAAGTGAAGGAGAAAGGATTAATATTAAGTTATATTACATAAACGTTTATAATATATAATTACGTTAAGAACATTTAAAGAAAGCATTTAAAGTTACTTATTTATTTATAAATGAAATACTTACCGATACACTTATTAAAAACTTACCCGGTAAAAGTTTAAATACTTTAAGGCGCTTTTTAACTTATAAGATACACGTTACTTTATTAAACTAAGCGAATAAAGTTAAGAAAATAACGTTTAATTAATTAAAAGATAACCTTTAACGCACGTTAATGTAAATTATAAAGCGCTCGCTAGCGTAAATAATATAAAGAAACTAAGGCGTAAAGCGCTAGTAACGAAGAAAAAATAAAGAAAAGGCGTTAAGTTATAAGCTTAAATATATAATAAAAGAAAGAAACTTAAGAGATTATTTTATAAAGTAGTTTTAAATCTCGTTATAAGCGGTTAAAAAGCATTCGTAACACTCATTACCTGCGCCCTTATCCTTATTAAAGTCCTCATTCTCTTTACTCTCATTTATTATTAAAGCCGTCACCTTACTTTTACCTTTCTTCTTAAGCGTATCTTTTCTCTCCTTCTTTTAATGTAAAAGGGCATGAATAGCTTACCGAAAGCTAAATAAAGTAAAACCTTTTACTCCTTTTTAAATAGCGGTAATAAGCTTATAGGTAAGGCCTGAGATAATTTTTAGTTTAAAGAAAATTAAGGTTAAAGTTTAAAGATAAAAAGATAAAAAGAAAAACTTATATAAGCTTATATAGGTAAGAATAAAAAGCATAATAATAATATTGCGCGTTATTTTTAACGTTATTATAAACGCCGGACCCTTTACCTATTAAGGTACTTTTTAAATAACCAAAATATATATCTCGGCGTTAAGCGCCTTCCTTTACTAACCTTTTTATCTTAAAACTATAAAAAATAAGTTAATAATAAGCTTTAAAGAAGAGAGTAGTAATTAAAAAAGAAGAGAGTAATAATTAAAAAACTTACTTTAACGTAAATGCATTATGCTTCTCTTTACCTTTAAGAGTATTAAGATCGAGGGGCACATTATTATCATCCTTAAAACTAGGGTTTTTACCACCCTCGCCATTTTCTTTATTCTTTAAAAAGGTACATTACTTCTTCATCTTTTCGGCATGCTTTTTATATGTTAAAGCGAGGGTAATTAAATGAGACTTAATATTCTTTTTCTAAGGTATTATTATAAATGTAAAAGAAAGCTATTATTATTATTAAAAAGAAAGAAAGGCTTAAGAAAAATAAAATCGAAAAGAGTTTTATATATTAAGGCTTAATAAGTTATAATAGTTTATTTAAAGCGACTCTTTTATTATTAAGAAGCTTTACAGTTTTATTATACGGCTTAAAAGGGGTTAGTATAGCTAAAGCTTCCTAGAGCAGATGAACTTAAAGCATATCGAAGAAAGGATCACCGAGCGACGGAAAGAAGTCCTTAGCGAAGAGGAAACTGTGGATTACGAAGATTAGGAGTAGCCTCACATATCTAGTTCAGGCGCGCCCTGCAGGCTCACCTGAGGGGGTGTGTTGGATTGACCGGAGTAAGCAGTGAGGCGCCCAGGAAAGGAAGACCCATTGACTGCGTGGAAGCAGTGGATCTGGCCAATAGGAAGCCATGGAAGCCATGGAAGCCATGGAAGCCACTGAAGTCATGGAATGGGTGCTCCGCGCAGGAGATAGGGAGCGCCCGGGAGCTAGAGAAGTCTAATTAGCCGATCAGCCCAAAAGCCCACAAATGTGGATGAATGATGATCCGTTGATAGAATGGCTGTTCCGAAGCTCCCTCTCATATAGACTGCGCAGGCCAGAAATTAGCCAGCGAGAAGACAGAACATAAGCAAGACCTTACTTTTGACCTTAATTGAACGTGTGCAAGTAAGCTGTGACTTCCAACAACTTACCTATGGGCCGCGCTTGCCCTTCAGCATCTTCGAGTGTTACCCAGGCGCGTTGTCGGAAGGAGCAATCCCCAGCTAAACTTTTATCATCGAGCTCCACTTGCTGATGATATGCCAAGAGCTATCCGTTAAAGGACTCCCGGGGGGGGCGGTCCTTACATGGAAGCTCCATTGCCTAAATGAGAATTACTGCGCGCAGTAATTGGCTTTCTCGCAACCACAATAATAACCGAACTGCGATATAGCCTGATCTACACTAGTAGGATTGCCAGCTAAGCTCAGTACCGCTGCAATGGATGTTCATCCACGTTAATCTAGACGGCTCACATCGGCTCAAGCCACGTGACTAGCGCCGGCGCTAAATACCTAATGCATACTTAATGCACACCCAGTGTATACCCTGCACACCCACTAAGCCGCTTCGCTACAGGTTAAATTTAAATTGCTTTAACTTTAATTGAGAGAGCTAAAAATGGACATTAAGATTACAAAGGAGTTATAAATAGACCTTAAGGATATTAAGATAAAACTATAATATAGACCTTAACTTAATATAATAGTTTGCTTCCCCCTTACTATTTATTTCTTAATACTTATATAAAGATGCTCTTTATTATATATATTAAGTTTTATATATCTTATCTTCTTATATAAATGAAATTAAGTTTTATAAGTATACTTAAGATTTATACTTTTATCTTTACTATTACTTTATTATTCCTTTAAGCGCGTATAATATAACTCCTTAAGTATAGTATAATAATAAAAGCTCATTATATATAAAATATGTAGAGTACGTAGTTCGAGTACTTAATAAACTTATAAATAATAGGTGACTTTTTAATTAATTAAGTATCGATCTATATATCATCCGTAAAAGCTTAAAGATAAAAAGTAAGTAAAGATACTTTTAAATATACGTAGTTTAATATAAGTAAGTATATTATTTAAAATTAATAATAAAAGATAATAATTAACTTATTTTAAATATAAATAATGGATTCTTAAAAGTAATTTACGTGATATACGAATTGTTAAGAACTTTACCGAAGTTTTTATATTTAATATAAAGTATAAGTTAAATAAAAAGGTGAAAATACTAATTATAAGTAACTTATAAAGTATTATATATAAATTTTTTAATTAATAAGAATGAAAATATAATATTATTATTAATAAAGAAGTTATAAAGTTAATAACCTTAATAAGTATAATTTACCCATTATTAATAATAAGATATATTAAGGTATATATATTAATATTAATAAGTTAGAAGTATATTATATATATTTTAATTAAAAAACTTAGTTTATTTATAGAAATAAAGAAATAAAGGTTTATAATACTTACGAGCTACGCTTATATATTTCTTTAAATATAACTTAAAAACACTTACCATTATAAGTATAAAAGTAACCAGGTAAACGCGTTTAACTTATTAAATACTTATTATTATATATCGGTATGATTATAAAAAGTATATAAAGCAAAGTATTAAGTAAGAGTTAAGTAACAAGGAAAGGAGAATTACTTTATTAAACGTATAATAAAATATTTTTTACCTTATTAAGTAAAAATATAAAGAGTCGGAGATTAAAATGGATTTTAAAAAGTAGATTTATAAAGGTTTAAATTATAAAAAGTAAGTTATATATTACTTTATCCTCTTTATAATACTTATTATTATTTAAATTAAAACATCCTTTAATTAAAAAGCTCATAAATAAAAGAGGTATATTATCACTACTTTTCTTATAAATAATATTATAATAGCTTATTAACTTTATTTTATTAAAAGCATTTAAAAATTATATTATTATTAAAAATATCCTTTATATTACGCCGTTAAATAAAAATACTTTTTAAAAGATAAAATAAGCGGATAATATATTAAATAAGCTTATATTTCTATAATAATTTATAAATAGTTTATATAATAAAAAAAAAATGATAAAGTATAAAATAATAACGTTTTTAATTAAATGAAACGTACTAGTTTTTTAAACGATATAAGTTTATATATTATTCATTATAAAATTCTTATTAAGCTCATTAATATAAAACTAACTATTTATCTCGTTAAGTATAAAATATGATTAATAAAAAGGGATTAAATCTTAACTTTCTTATTAAATAAGTAATAAAATTCATTATATAAAAGAACCTTAAAGTTATTAATAGTTATTACTTATATAACTTAATTATGATTAATAATGCATTATCCTTCTTTAGATTAAAGCTTTAAAGTAACCTTATAAATGACTTCTATATTATAACGTTAAAAAAAACTTAAACATTTAATAATGTTTACTAGCCAAGTTATAAAAAGAATTATAATAATAAGATAATTGTATCGTTATTATAAAGGAAATTAAAAACCTTACGCTTTAAATTAAAAGGACTATTAATAATAAAGAACGTAATTAACTTAAAGCTATACGGAGTATAACATATAAAAGTCATATTAAGCTTAAGAAAAAGGAGTTAAAAAAATACCATAAAAACTTAAAACAAGTATATTTAATTAAGTGTAAAGATTAATATTAAGATAAAAGATATTAAAGCTATTAATGTAAGACTTATTTCGACCATATCCATTATATAATGCTTAAATATAACTACTTTATTTATACGTTATTTTAATAAGTCTCATTATAAAGTTTAAAAAGCATCTCCATTATCTAAGATCTTATTACTCTTTATATAAATAATTATTATATCGTATATTAAAAGGTATTATAACTTTTAAATGGCTATTACTCGGTGTCTTTTTACTATTAAAAGATAAAAAGGTAAAAAGTTAATCTCTTTAAAAACTTACCACTTCTTTAATTAATATATTATTTTTTCTCCTTTTAATATTTTTATTAATAAAAAATAATATTATATATTTTATTATTAAGAACATATAGTTAAAAAAAAATATAGTTATATTAAGTTTTATTTTATACTGGCTTATAATAAGTAAATTATTAATGATATAAAGTAGTATATTTATTATTAAAGTTATATCGATAAAGGAAATGTACTTTCTAAATACGATCTAATTAAGTTTTGTTAAGTTATTACTTATACCAGATATTATTCTTTTTATCTTAATAATGTAAGGGCTTTAATAACGGAAAAGATATAATCATTTTTAAACTAATTAGCTTCATAATAATATATTTTATATTATAGTATTTAATATATCGGGAGATAAAAGAAGCCGAGTTTTTTTCCATGCCTTTTATTTTATTTTAAGCGATTCTGCTTAAAGAAAGATTTTTAACATTACTTTAAAATCATATATAATATCTTAAAGCTTAAGACTAAGGCAAAGCATAAGCTTTATTTAGACGGGAATTAAAAGGAGATACTTTAACATTTTATAATTATTAAAAAAAGATAAAAAGATAAACTTTTAAATTAATTAAATGAGTTTATTAACGTTAAATTTATTTATATCTTAATTTTAATTTTTAATTTAATAATAATAAACTTAAATGTTATTTTAAAAGTAATTATAAGCTCCTTTAATTGTAATATACTCATATCTTTATTATTTAATATTAATATAAGGTTTTTAAATAAAATTCCATTACCTTTATTAGTTTTTACCTCGTTAATGGACTTAAATGAGATAATTTTAAAGATATTTAAAAACTTTTTTAATAATAATATACCTTTATCCTTATTATTTAATATCGATATAATATTCTTAAATATAATCCCATTAAATATATTAATCTTCTTTTTATTTACTTATAATGTATTTATTTTTAATGCCTTTAAAAAGTAAATCCTTTATTATGTTATTTTAATAAAAGATATACTTATAATAAGTAATAATTATAAGTTAGTTTTAAAAGAAAGAGTAAATAAAATCATATTAATTCTTCCGTCTTTTATTAATCTCTTTATAAATATAATTAATTTAATTTTTTAAATTAATATATTTACTTTTAAACTTATAAATAGTGGAATAATAAAGCCTTTATTAATAAAATTATTATTAAGTAATTTTAAGTTAGTTTTAAATGATAAGTATAATAACTTAATCTTTAGTAAAATTAAAATAATATAAATTATTATTAAAATATTAAGAGATCGGAAGATAAGCCTTATGAATCACTTTAAAGATAATAATAAAATGGTAAATTAATTGGACTTAACTTAATAAAAAGAATATTTAATTAACTATTTACTTAATAAATAAAAAGGCTAATTCTTTATAAAGTAGTATAATAAAAGTTATATTTAAAAGCTTAAAAACTATATTTTAAATAATATGCTTATTAATGAATTTAAGAAAAGGTATAAAAGGCTTAGCTTAAAAGTAAAGGTTATCTATACTCATTAGTAAAGTAAGAAGGCAGAATACTAAGTATATTTTATAAGTTATTTTAAAAAGGAGGACGTATAAGTAATAAAGAGATATATAAGCTATAAGCTAATCGAGAAATATAAGCTAAGTAAAAATATAAAATAAGAATTAAGAAAAAGAAAAGGTTTAAAAAGTTTAAAGGATACTTTAACTATTATATTACGTTAATAATAACTCTTATTATTAATGCTTTTATATATTTAAAAGTTTAAAACTATAAAATAAAATTAATATTAACTATATATCGGCCTTTATTAAAAAGCAGCTTAATAAGTTTAATTGCTCTTTTGTAACTTTTAAAATATAGTTTTTAAGTAATTATAATTAAATTTTTAACTCTTAAAAGCATCTTTAATGAAATAAGCTTTTATAACTTCCTTTTATTTCCCTCTCATATTATTAAAAGCTTTATTAAACTTAAATTCTTAACCTTAAGTTAATGCGTGGTAATAGAAATAGCTTAAAGCTGGAACGTAAAGCTTTTACTTAAATTATTAGTAGCACATACTGACTTTAGTCACCTTTATTAAGCTTAAGAGTTATATTAATAATAATAGTAAAAATGCATGTGTTAATAAGTTTAAATTATAATTATTAAATTTATATGGTCTTAATTAAACTAAGGATTTTACCTAATTTATTAAAGTAATGATTTTAATAATTTAAAATTATTTAACCTAATTAAATTAAGCGCCGTTATATCATTAATAATATATTCCTCCTTATACTTAAGGCAAATTATAACTATTTTAAATTATTTAAACTTAACTATGCGTGTAGCTTTAAGTGAGAAGCTTCTTAATATGTAATATAGTTAGTATTTAAGTAAGCGTAATAGCCTTTAACGTGGAAGGATTTAAAGCTATTTCTTTTTAACTTCGCCTCGTAATTATAAAATCATTATAAACTTAAAACTATTAAGGCATTTTATTAAGCTACGAGAATTCTTTATTAAGACTAAGCCTTATAAGAGAGGGCTTATAAGAGATTAGTATGATAGGAGTAGTATTCGAAGAGGTAAAGCTTTAAGTTTTACTTACTTTATTTGTAAAACTTTAAGTAAAAGAAGAAAGAAGACTATTTACAGTAGTGGGAGGGAAAGCCTTTTTATATGGTAGTGTAATTATATATGGGCTAAGGCAGTAAAATGCATATTGCTTAAGTGTATAGGTTATGATAGTAAAACCTATACTGCTTAAGGTGGTTCCACGTTATTGCCGTAATATTATCCTCTCTTCAGAGAAAAGCTCGCCTTAAGCCTTGTGAAAAGAAGAAAAAATTAAATAACGCTTCTGGCCAGAATTGAATGCGAGATGCTTCTTAAGTAAAGGAGAGGTACTCTTAAAGATTTAGCTGCTATAATATAATATAGTGCCTTAATCCCGGCATATTATATTAACCTTACTTATAAATCATTTACTTATTAGATTAAGTTAGTCGGAACCCTATATAAATAGGTAGCATAAGTATAAGCTTCATTACTTTTTCTATATAACTTTTTTTCACGTTAATCTTTATATTTATTTCTTTACGCTTCCATATGATGAGAGATTATCATTTAAGTAAGGTAGATTAAACTTATCTTTTAAATTACCATTAATTTAAGCTTATAAGTACTTTAATGGTCTTATAATGTTTAGGTTTTCTTCATGGAACCTTTATAGTTTTATAGGTGCATTTTTTAAGCTCTTTACATTATACTACGTTAGGTTTAAATCTTAGCCCTTTTATTAAACCTAATACTAAAGCTTATTATAATAAGTCTGAGAGGTTATAATGTAATTAACTTCTTATTCTTCTTCATTATTAATTACCTTACTGATAAGGTTTTTTACCTTTTAGCCAGGTAAGGAGTTATTAAGGTACTTCTATAATTAGTCTGTATAAAAGACTTTCGAGCCGCGTTATCTTTTTAGGACTTTTAACTAGTATAAATATCTTATTATTCTTAATATCTTATAATATTACTTAATTAATAAGAAATTTAACTTATTATTAGGTCGGTTAATAAACTAAGCCTTTTTAATAATATATACCTAATCCCTTACGTTAAAGTTAAGAATCCTTTTATAACGATTTACTTATTTAATTTACTTTTCTTACGCTTAGCAATTTAATGTAATCAACGTATCTTTATATTCTTTATATTACCATTTAAGCTTTTTACCGATTTAAACATTCTTTTAAAGGTAAATTTAATATATTTTTAATGTAGGCTTCTTAGTTAAAGGGTATAAGCATTAAGAATCTTATTACTACCTTATATAGTTATAACTCCATATTATTATATAGTATGTTTATTTAAACTATATTTATTATAAAGATTACCTGGGATTAATTATCTTAATAATGGTTAATAAACGGGCGTAATCATTAAGTTAAGTACTCGTTTATTATTTTAACCTATTCGGTTATTTAGGAATGGCTTAAGGAGGAGAGCTTTTATTAAATACTTAGTATTTTCGAGAGTTTATTTATGAAATTAACGGTAAATTAAAGACCTTTATCGCTTATTATCTCTTATGGTAGCTGGAATATTCGGTATGGTCCTTTATAATAAAGGAAGGTAGCATCTCTTACTGTTACTATAAATTAATAAGGAATAGTTTATAATGCTTTACTTAACTAGTTTATTATAATTAAAGCATTATTATAATTATATTTATTTATAAGCTTCTTATTAAAGTTAATAGCTATAAATACTTAGCTTCTTAAAGGGATCGGGAGTAGATTTAATAATTTTAAGGTCTTATTATAAGGCGCTTTAAACGAGCAGTAACTATAATTAGCTATAAACCTATTAATATCGCTATTTATACTTAATCATTAGTATTACATAATAATTAAATGCTTAGTCTTATTCCTTCTTAAGTAAGCAGTAATAATCTGAGCATGTACCTTAATAATGACCTTAATACGTAAGTTATTAGTCTTTAAGATTATAAGCTTTTTATTTTATAAAATTAACGATCCTTTTATTCTTTAGTTTAGATTTAACTTGCTTCATGCCTTTTTTCGGTAAATAAATAAGTTAAAGTCATATTTATTAGCTTCGAGGAACTTATCTATTAATAAAAATCTAGAAAGTGTTAAAGGTTCTGTTAGATGGAGCGCATGGAAAGCGGAATCTGAGCACGTGTTGGATCATATGACCTATGGTCAGGGAGCGCTTGATTGAACCAAGGCCAATTGGGCCTAGTCTACGGAGCGCTTACAAGTAGTGGGGAAGTCCATTAGAGTTCCCCAATAGTATTCCAGTACTACTAGCCTCCCAGTCACAGTTGCAGTAGATTGATCAACAAGAAGATCAAGATTGCAGTACCTAAGAAGATTGTTCCATTGATGCGCTGTGAGCCATACTTCTATTGAAAAGTACGGAGTTATAGAACAAAGTGATTTATTGTCCTGTCCTCCTCTTCTGCTTCTTTATGGGCAGAAGGCCAGTTTAAATGCTACTTTTAGCCTTCACATTCCTATGTGAAAACAGCTACTTCATTCTTTACAACCTGATTGTTCCTACACACATCCTTTGCTCTATAGTGAGAATAAACACTATTATTCCCACACAGATCCTTTACTCTATAGTGTACATAAACACTATTGTTCCTGCATAGCTTCTTTGCTTCATGGTGGATCCTTCAGTGGGTCTTGCGTACCCGGAACCTCCGTGCTCATGTTGGAAACTCTGGTCTTGCCCCGTACTTTTCTGATAACTTCTAACAGGTTCTTTCCCCTTATTTAGTAGGGTGATTATGGTAACTAGTTCTTTTTAACTAACTTAATGGAAGATAGTTAAAGTATGGTAAGTATCTTTCTTAGGCTTTTAAGTTTTTATCTCATTTAATTTTCTCGATAAGGCGTTAATAGTTATATTATTATACTTAAGTTTATAAATAATATTAAAGTTAAAGGAAGCTATCATTCTTACTTATTTAGCTTATCTTTAACTTAATAGCCATTTAATAGTAAAGTATTTAATGGCTTTATAATTAATAACGATAAGGAATAATAGTTTTAACCTTTATAATTCTCCTCATTAAGCCTTTAGTGTTATTATTATGGTTATTAGTTCTTTATTATATATTAAGTAATTTAGTTCCACCCCCTTTATAATAACTAAGTAGTAAGCTATTAAGTGTTATTTCCTGGTTGGCGAGGTTGTTTTTTAGTACTTTATTTAGCTTAAAAACCTTTATTAATTCTTCCTTTAAGTAAGAGTTTAATTCGCTTAAAGTATTTAGTTTATTAACTCGTCGTCATTATTTAATTCCGTAATGTAAAAGCCTTTAATTTCCTTTAACTTATCCTTCTTATTACTGGTTATATAATCCATAATAGCTTAAAGCTTAAAATTATGTTCCTTTATTAACTTATCTTTATTAAGGTAATTCGCTTAAGTATATCCCTTTTAGGAGTACCGGTGAAGAGTAGCAACCCATTGAGCAAGTTTGTTGTATGGAGAGACAAAGGCATTCTGGTTTTTACCGAGAGGAAGGGCGTAGTGGATAATCATCGGCACGCCATCATGCAGCCCATCTCGTGGAGGACGACGGTTGGGTGACTGCCAGTGCCGAAAAAAGTCGAGCAGGGTTTGGATTTTAGAGAGATATGCCTCCTGTGTTTCTGGGGGAAATCGGTTCAGGACTTGGGTTTGCACGTCTGAGAGCAGCAGGGCGGTGTGCCCCAAGGATACGGGGACGTAAAATGGGGAGTGTGGCATTTTTGTGAGACTTGAAAGGAAGGGAAAACTAATGATGAGACGGGAACTCTGTGGAACTCGGTGGAACTCTGTGGTACTTACATCAGGAGAAGCAAGAAAAACGCAGAGTATTATATATATCTTCGTGAGTAAGCCTGTAAGTTACCCCGCTCTCCATTTACCCCCGCACCAGGCCGGTATGTCCGCTTCCATCCGGGCTTGTCCGTGAGCGAATGCTCCATTTACCTCCGCACGGGGCCGGTATATCCGGCTTGTCCGAGAGCAAATGGCAGGAACTGGCCCGATACCGCTTATTCTCAGAAATACGAGAAAAAGCTAATCGGGCGCTAGCTGCTCCCCCATATTTTCAGTCCTGTCAGAATCCAGAATTTCTCGACCCGATTTCGATCGGTGGCCCACAACTACTTGTTCTAGTTTTTTAAGCGAATGATCTTCCATTAGCTTTTTCTCGCATTTCTGAAAATAACCGGTAGGGTTTATTTATAATAGCGGTTAGATCCGGCGCCATTCTCGCCAGGTTCTTCTTAGTGTCGATCTGGGCTGGCATTTCATGATTAACGTAAGCCGAACATCTGGTAGCAGACGTGGACGACCGGAGACACCTGTGAGTTCGAAGAAAGGGGGTAACGCCGTTAAGAGCAAGCAAAGCTTTCCGTTAGCGTCAAGAGGCCGTCAGTCAAAAGAAATAACTACCTTTCACGTGTTTTCTAAGGTTACCAAACGTATGGTTCAACTTCCCATTGACGCTGGCATTCATGGCGTTGCAGGGATAGGTGGGGTAGGTATCAATTGCGACAGTTCGATGGCCGCGCCCATGCGTGCGATTCAGCGATCAAGTTAACGGTATTCTCGGATGCTAATATTTAACAACGCTTTTCCCGCGATCTTCAAGATTCGTGTTGAACATATCCCGAAGTGCTCCTTTGCCGAATCTGGCTGGTAATTTGAGGCCGCTGCGGAGTTCCGACACCGACCGCCTCAGGCGACCGGCGCCGGCTCCACTGTCACATGCTTTATCGCTGATCGGACGGGTGCAAAACTGGCCACCAGATGATCCCGGCTGAGCTGTGATGGCCTGGGGAAGACTAAGACGGGTCGAACAGTTGCAACGTTCGCTCAAAATTTTAAGGTTTAGACGGGTCAAATTAGAGGCCGTGGATGACGCTCAAAGTTCCAGACATGGATCTCGGATCCGCTACACCGTTGCACGGGCACCGGATTGACGTTGCCCCGCTGCAGCATTCCAGCACTGCCCTGATCAGATGCGAAGCAGAGATGCACCCGACTATCGCTTGATTCGTTGCGTGGCTCGGATGAGGCAAGACCCGGAAGGAATTACCGTTTACCGGCAGCCACTTACCTGCAGGGCCGCGTGGATTGCACACTGCATTGCAGTAAGCTTGTGATCACAGATATATCAACCACAATTTCCTTTGCACAAAATCCCGAGATAACATCGAACTTGGACGTTGGAAGCCGTTATCTTCCAATTTGCAACGGTCTCCGTCGCCGGGCGTTCGAAGTGGATCACTGACTCGCCATTCAGTCGGTATCAGTGCATCGAGTCGAGACAAAGGTGAAACAAAACCCGCCAAGACAAGGATCTTATTACATCAGTTTCCTACAGAGCTTTGCTTGCTTTGCTCGTTACTTAAGCCTTCATTCCCAGCTTCAATTGCGCTTCCTTCCATTCACTCAAGACACATAATATCTTTTATCGTGTAAAGATGGACGGTAAATCAGTACAATCGCGCCTGCGAGATCTCGTCAAGGTGAGCATCACCACCTCCACTATCATCACCAATTGCGGGGTCGAACCCTTACCCCCACGCTTATTCCCCACCATACACATCTCAACCACCACCACCAACACTAAACTAACACACTTCTTGTGTATAGTTCCTATCAACAGTCCAAGGCGACTTGAGCAACGTAACCGGCCCCCCCTCTCTGCTCGCCCCCAGCTCCGTAGTAGAAGTAGGCCATTGCTGGGGTCAACGTCCCGCCGTCTTTGCCGCGCCCAGCCTCGAACCATGCCCCGAGAAACGAGCTTTACTCGTCCTGCGCTTCTTTCTAACCGCCCTCCGCAGCCAGCTTTACGTCGGGGGCTCGCCAAAAGTGTCCATCAAGAAACCCATCAACGCCTTTTTGGGGGAGCTCTTCTTCGCCAGCTGGACCGACAGTGACCACAAATCCACCACCCGCCTCGTCGCTGAGCAAGTATCCCACCACCCCCCCATAACAGCAATGCACATCTCCGACAGCGAACACGGCGTGCGCGCAGACGGCTACGCCCGCGTGGAGATGACGTTCAACGGCGCCGTCAACGTCCGCCAGCTGGGTCACGCCGTCTACCAGATCGACCGCTACCGGGAATCCTACTTGATCCCCCTGCCAGACGTCAAGGTCCGGGGCTTCTTGTCAGGGTGCACATACCCCGAGATAATCGGCACCTACACCATCTTTTCAACCTCCGGCTACACTGCCGAAATCACCTTCTCGGGTGAAGGGGTGTTCCGCGGTAAGCGCAACTCTTTTCAAGCACGCATCTTCCAGCGGGACGACCCCCGGAGACAGAGTATATACGAAGCATCTGGGGTGTGGAGCGACGGCTGGACGGTCCGACACGCGCAAACCGGCGACATCATCGAAAATTACATCGTTGATGCACCGGAGAACGAACCAGCGCCGATCGACATCCCGCCAATCGATGAGCAAGACCCCTGGGAGAGCCGCCGCGCCTGGGGCGGTGTGCTCAGTGGGATGGAGATGGGGGATATGCGCATGGTCGTTACGGAAAAGACGAAAATAGAACAGGCGCAGCGGCAGATGAGGACGAGGGAAAAAGAGAGGAACGAAAAGTGGGAGCCGTTACTGTTCAAGAGCCTGGACGGGGATGACCACGAAGTCTTTCACGACTTGACTGAAGGCACCGACTGGCGGTTACAAGACGATAAGACAAAGGGCGTGTGGAGGATCGACGAGCACAGGGTCAATAATCTGCAACGGCCGTTCAGGGGACATTTGACACCCCTCGGGTAATGTGCAAACTTGCGGAGATTGTGTGTCTGCATAAGCGTTGGCGTTGGATTTTCCGGGTGGGATTTTGTGTATAAGAGTACTTGCATCGATACATACATGCGGTGTCACACAGACGTCTGTCATACACCGCGGCGGGTGATGAAGGTGAGTGAGAACCTTTCTTGTCTACAAAGAGATGATTGGACCGCTAAACGGTACGTGTACCTAAAAGTGCTATCATCTAAAGACCTAAAAACGCTGGGCCCAAGCTTAAAACACTTCAAAATTGAGCCTGCCTGCTTAGAGAACGTGATTCTATCTAGTAAATACTATCAGAACAGTCGCGTCTTTCTGCAAGTTCGCTTTTCAGGCTTGGAGTTGCACCATCTCGTCATTTTTGCGGGATTTCCCAGTTCCTGAGTGGGAGCGGGATTTCCCCGGCGGCACCATTCCTCACACCCGTCATATTACTACACGTTTGCCCTTCGGTAAGATGCACTCGCTTGGTCGGACGACCAACTGCATCGCTATCGCCGCGCTCTGGGTGGTTCACGTCGCGTTGGTGTTCCAATCTGGAGAATCTTCGCCCCGGTAACTAGGCGGGCCAAACGAGCGTTTCGAGGACATTTTCTAATCTGCATAGAAATCAGCGTCTAAAACAACACAATACAGTACGTATTAGATAGGATCGAAGTCACGGCACTCACCTCTTGAGCCCCTCCCTGACCGTTTTCTCGTCTCGGGTATAGACGATCCTGAACCAGCCTGGCTCTATGGCGTGCTCTTCACCCGGATGCAGCCAGATTCCACCCTCTTTGAGTTTATTGGCCAGGGCGAACTCTCGCTCCTGGTTCGACAGATTGGCACCGGACGGGTCTTTTACTTGAAGGGGTGGGAGATACTTGGACAAGTCCGCGTATACAAAAAATCCAGCGGTCACTCCTTGCGCGAAGGGAATTTTTATCCTCTTCAGTTCGCTGGCGATTAGCTCGTAAGCATTCTTAATGCGGAGGCGACTCATGTCAAGAAACGTCCTTTTCCATTCGCGGTCTTCCAACATGGCTGTCGCGATGGCAACAGACACGCCGGACGGGTTGTGGAAGCGCACCACTGACTTGACAGCTTTCTTCAGGGTAGTATTTCCCGTGACTAGAGCTCCCAGACGTATCCCAGCAGCACCAAAGTCCTTGCTCATCCCGTACGTGACGTGGATCAAGTTTTTGTGATCGGATTGGGACCCATCCACCAGCGACAACACCGAGGTAAACTGCTCCGATGAGTCGAAGACCGTCAGGCCATACAACTCATCACTGATCAGATGGATCTGGTGCCGAATACAAAAGTCTATAAGCGCGGACAGTGTCTGGCGAGGATAGCACTTGCCGAGTGGGTTGTGGGGATTGACGATGAGCAGAGCGCAGATGCGCACGCCGTTAGCTTGCGAAGACACGAGAGCCCGCTCGAAAGAGTCGACAACGCTTGGAAGAAAAGATGTTTCGGCATCTGTGTCGTCGGTGTACACCATGCGCAGCTGCGCCTTGTTGCCAAAGTCGAGCTCGAACCGGTCGTAGCACGGCACGCTGGTAAGTATGCCATCGCCTGGGTCCCCTAAGCTGAAGCCGAGAATTTCATTCATAGCCGTCACCGAGTTTGTGACGATGATGTTGTCTCTGGTCACCCAGTGCCGATCCGGGGCGCAAAAGTATTCGTTCAAGTGATCCGCCAGCGCACATGGGAGCCGTCGCCCCCCGGCCGTGCTGGTTCGGTACAAGAACGCCGAACCTGGTATGTGAACCTTCCCTCACGCACGGTCAGTAACTATGTACCTGTAGATAGGTATGCCATGTCATTTCCTGCGAGGTGGAGATGGATAGTTAATAATGGCTCACCTTGGCTTTGACAAACTTCTCGAGCTCATCTTGCACCAGTGCCTGTGTCCCGCCGCGTCAGTAGAGAGACGGTACAGACCAATGAAGCGCAGAAAGAAACGAAGTCGGTCCCAGTAGCATCAGTAATCACCCACATTCTCCGCCGTTGCAAACGATATCACGTCTGTAAGCTCTTTATCATATCCGCCGGGTGCAAAGCGCCACGGTATATCAAGCTGACTAGCCGAAAGTGTGCCTCTTCGGGATAACATGATTGGTAAGTGTGTATTAATTGGCTGTTCATCCGAATTTGTAAAATGTGAGCAAAACGACGCATCGCCAAATGGGTGCCCGAAGAGGTACCCACTTGTGCCACGAAATAGTGAGATGAGTCAGCATTGTCCCACCTTCTCTCAAGTCGGCAAGATCAAATGCGTCCGAGAAAGGGTAAGAAACTTGCTCATGTAGCCGAAAAGCTTACTTCCGGACGGCTATCCACTATTTTCTGACAGCCTACGCCTAAAGTTGTCGAATAGGCACTCAGCATTCCTCGTCAAACAGGAGAAGGGGATGCTTGAAAAATACTTGATCAGGGCAGAATTGTCCTGCCCTTCAGACTTTCATTGTCGTCATCGTAGGTCTGCGTGCCTTCCTTCTTTTCGAGTTGACTTGCCAGAAAATGCAGCCACGTCAAAGGTCGCGCTTAACTTTTCAAGGTTAATTCAAACACTAACGGAAAGAGCAACGAAGCAGCGGACTTTCACGTACTGTGATCAACCCAATATCCACATAAATATCGAAGTCTGCCGCAAGAGAGACGCCGCTCGATTATGTTCAGGCTACGAGAACACACTTCATATCTAGACAAAGTCGAAGATTCGGGCAGACCTGAAAGTCGCGTTTTATCTCGCGTCCAACCGAGGCCATGATTTCCGCTCGCGCCTGCCCGAATCTGAATTTGTCACGCACAAACAGGAGCGATTTCCCTCCTTGAGAAAAAAAACATCATTATGCTGCTAGATACAGCCATCTGTTCGCAAATCCCTTCTAGACAAAGTAACAAGGTGAAGTGTGTTACATCCGTACACCCAGCTATCTCTCCTTGCGGCCGATTTTAGTTGCTACTGAACATCACTAACAGTATCCGCGACTCTCCGTCTTCTTAAAATTCATCAGCCTACCCATAGACGGCCCATTCTTTCAACAAAAGTGGACATTTTGACGTATTGGTCATCCTCTTCATGCTAACAACCCGTTCCTCCCTTTATCTCACCATCGCTCTCCCCGTACATTCTCTTTTTCCCGCGCGCTCAAGCGAACAAAATCTTCCAAATCCTGCTTAGGTGTTGGGGTTTTTCTTGGTGAGATAGAAAGCCATCAGCCAATGATTCACCCGCCATAGGATTCTCAAACTGTTCGACGTTGTTGTCTCCTTCCTCCCTACCCCTCTCTTCCCTGCCTTCTTCATCTGCGTCAGAATCTATGCCGTCTGCCCCCGTATCAATGGGGCCAGCAGTGACAGAGGAAGATTCGACAGTAACGTCATCTATAGTAACCGCCAAAGCTGTCTCTTCAGACTCCATGATGGCCCGCTCCAGATTTGCGCCGGCAAACACTTGATACTCGCTATCTTCTCTCAGCATTTCGGTAATCGCTACCTGTTCAAGCTGGTCGAGCTCGGCTCGTTGGGTGGCAATTCTCTTCCGTGTCTCCTCGAGCTTCGCCCCCAAAACATCTTTGTTGCGCTCGATTTCTTCGATTGTGGATCGCGTCTCATGCCGCAATTTTTTCAGCAGGCTGACGCACGAAACATCATCACCACCGTCGCCTAGGCGGGTAGCGAAAGATTCGGCATCGTGGACAAACCGCTCAATCCCCTCGGCGCTGACGCGGATGCGGTGTACGGCCGTGTGCCGGATATCGGCTACTGAGCGGAGGAGCACATCAAGGGGCTTTCCGGCGGCATTGTTGCTCGCGGCGGCCAGCTTCTTGGTGAACTCGCACTGGCGTCTTAGAAATGCCGATGCCCATACACTGAGCTCGACTGCCTCGGGACAGTCCCATTCTTTATCCTGCAGCAGCTCCGGCATCGTTCGCTGCGCGAAGTCGAAGCACGCCTGCTCCAAAGAAGTCTGCACTTTCACCAACAAGCGGTGTTGGACCCTCATCGGCAGGTAGACCGGGAACAGTGAAGGTACGTAACGATCACTCCCCGTCGGGGATGACTGCCTGGAAGGTTGAGGATCTTCTGGCTCAGGCTCAGCAGGCGGAGTAGGAGATTCTACGCGATTTCCGACTGCGAGGTGGACAGTGGGAGAGGATGTCAGAGCCTGAGACCCTTGTGTCGCATCAATGAATGGGGGTTTACTTACCATATATATGGCTTAGCCCTGAGTGAAAGGCATCGGGAGTCTTGTCCTGCACGGCAACATGGATGGCCTTGGCTTCTGCTTTCGCTGCCTTTGCTTTGGACGCTTCTCTGGCCGCTGACTGGGCCGGTGTCACGGCGAAAATTTCCGGAAAGCGGACCTTCGCCGCAGCAGTCGACTCGAAGACTCGCGCTTTCAGCAGCTCCTGGGCTGTGGTACAAACGTTGTCAATGTTGTAGTCTTTGATCAGGTCCTTGATATCGATCTGTGTCAGATTCTTTTCAATGAATGCGCGAACCACCTTCGATTGGCGCATCTTGGCATCCTTCCCCAAGAACACGTTCTTCAGTGCCAGGTACACTCTTCTCTCTCTTTCCTTGTCGGCCATGACTTATCCTGGCTCCTGGGGCTCTCTATACGTGTCTGGTGCGAAGTCTGACAGAAAACGAGGTTCTAGTTATGTTGTGCAGTTTCGGTGAAGAGTTGGTGAATATCATGTGATCTGTGCCTTATTGACCTGTATGCCGTGTAACAGAGGGAACTATGCAAGTCAGCAACGCAGTCAGGAGTTAATACTCTGACCCCTCCTCACCGAAGAACAGGATTCATGCAGTTGCTTCAGGGCTCAGCTCTCCGACAGAGTACATGAAAATTGAAAGTGTGTGTCAATGTTGGGCTCGAAAGAAAATCCGGTTTCTTGGGCAGAGAGGCATCAAATAACATGCGGGAGGCCTACTGTCTGGCGCACGGGCCACCATGGCCAGCTTTCTGCGTCGTGGCAGCCCGCGGTTTGCCTTTTGCCTATTGGGCCTCGTATTAGGAGGCCTTTTTGTTTGGAGCAGTCCAAAGAGTATTTATGTTTTTACATTGAAGCTAATGAAGTCGAAGTTTGATATGATAAAAAGCGCAAACAGCCATGTAATGACCTTTTCGTATGTTAGTACCGGTACACATGACATCTACACTCTCCGCGAGAGTGTAATTACAAATTAAAATGCTGCCCGAATCTTGCCCTCACCCATTTCCTCCTTCGTGAGTGGGCTGGTGCTGCTGCTGCTTTAACCTGTGCGGTGGGTGTGCGGTGGGTGTGCGGTGGGTGTGCATGGTATGTTGATTATATTGCGCAGACAGTGATGGTTCGTCTTCTGATCTTCCTTCTAGTTTTCGAAGTCAGCATAGTTACGTCACTTCTAAAAGCACAAATTAAAAGGTTATTAGTAAATTAATAAAGAGCAGAGCAGTATATTCAGTAAAATTTACATTGATTTAAAAGCTCTTTTTGGCCGCATATACGTTTTATAACACCCTTTTATATAATATTCAATTGTTAATAGAATTTAAGCATAAAGTGAACATAAGAAGCCGTCTATAGGAACAATAGAAAGTTGGTCGGAATCAAGGCCTTTGAATAATGTTCCTCTTCGAAACTTACGTCATGCAGGTAATAATCTATATAATAATCTATATAATAATTAGATTTAAAATTATAGCTTATTATTTTAAATATAAGAATGTAGTTTACACTACTTATATAGATTATTATATGGATTATTACATAGATTATTACATTGATTATTACATGGATTATTATATAAATTATAATATAAACTATTGTATTATTTTTTATAAAAGTTATTATATAAATTATTATATAAGTTATTACACGGATTATTATATGGATTATTACATGGATTATTACATGGATTATTATATAAATTATAATATAAACTATTATATTATTTTTTATAAAAGTTATTATATAAATTATTATATAAGTTATTATATAGATTATTATATGGATTATTATATAAATTATTACATGGATTATTATATAAATTATAATATAAACTATTATATTATTTTTTATAAAAGTTATTATATAAATTATTATATAAGTTATTACACGGATTATTACATAGATTATTACATGGATTATTACATGAATTATTACATGAATTATTACATCAATTATAATATAAATTATTATATTATTTCTTATAAAAGTTATTATGTAAATTATTATATAGATTATTACATAGATTATTACATGGATTATTACATCGATTATTACATAGATTATTATATGGATTATTATATAGACTATTACATAGATTATTATATGGATTATTACATAGATTATAATATAAACTATTATATTATTTCTTATAAAAGTTATTATATAAATTATTATATGGATTATTATGTGGATTATTACATGGATTATTATATAGATTATTACATAGATTATTATATAAATTATAATATAAACTATTATATTATTTCTTATAAAAGTTATTACATGGATTATTACATGGATTATTACATGGATTATTACATGGATTATTATATAAATTATTATATAGATTATTACATAAATTATAATATAAACTATTATATTATTTCTTATAAAAAGCTTCGAGACAATCGTTACAAATCATCGCCGCCATTTCCTCGAGACCCTCTACTATTCGATCCTCCTGCCAACATATAGCGAGGAGGCTCGTGGGCGATTCGAGCGGGAGTCTGATCGGCTGGCTAACGATGAAGCGTTTACCGCTGCTATACAAGGCCTCTTTCGTATTCTTCAAACTTGGAACGAACACGATCATGGGAAAATTCAGTTCCGAATCGACGCTGTTTATTCCCAGGCAGATGAGAGCTCTGTATGTCAAGCCGGACCTCTAGACGTTACCTATTTCCGTCGCTACCAGTATTCCTCTCTTAGGCTGCTACGGCCCGAGGAGCTGCCAGAAGTTCGCGTCATCAGTGCTTTTTGGACGCGTCCAATGCCTCGGGCGCTAGGCTATGGGGTCGCTGTTGATATCGCGGCCAAGCTGCCAAATCTACAAGATGCATTCTGGTATATACGCGATTCAGAGCGGCGTTACCCAGAATTACGCCGTCGGAACCGGCATGAATTGGCCCAACGAGTCCGAGACGTCCTACCTAAAGCTTCCGCACTTCATAGCCTCGGCATAGACATGCAACATGGCCAACTCACAAACCAGTCCTGGCGCCCGGCAGACCTAGGCCTCATAAACTCAGCACTGGATCCTCTAAGCAGTGCAATTCGAGAGGCTACAGCGTCTTGGAAGGCTTTGAAACATCTCAAGCTGATGGGAACTATCGACGAATCGCTTTTCTGGCCAAGCCCTGCTCTAGCTATTGTGGATCCTTTCTGGCAAGGCTTAAAGAGTCTCGACGTCCAGTTTGACATGACAAGACCGATAGGGGGGTGGTATTTTCGAGCTCCTACGGGTGTTGAGGTCCCGCCGCCGACAGGTCCACCGTCAAATAGCAAGATGCCTCCGGGATACGGCTACAGCGAGGATGAAGACGTCATGGCGGCACGACAATTCTCAACCTCGGAGAATGTGAGGCTATCGGGATACTCAGCTAAGACATTCCGCTCTGTACCAGACGAAACAAAGCTCGTGCCTCTGATATGGGCCTTTGGGCGAGCTTGCTCGCAAATTCCAGGATTAAAAGTAGCAGCACTCCGTACTCTTATTCCTATGCCTCTATGTATTCGACAAGGCCGTCAGGTACATGGACAAGGCGCTTGGGGTGTCTGGACTCTTGCTCCTGGCGCCATCCCGTTAGAGTCACGGCAACAGCTAGACCCGGTGATGTTTGAAGACGTGCGACAGCGGAGGTTGTTCTGGGACGTGAAGGATTGGCGTCCGGATGAAGATCTGAGGACCCTTCTCGGAAGTGTTGGGCAGGAACGATACGGACCTAACCTAGTGGAGAGGTATGTCGACAGTTGGGCCACCGTCCAGCAGACTATCACAAAAGGACGGCTCCACCGCGCCAAGATGAGCCGATTGGCTACCTAGGTAGATGCCTGGCGCTTATGACTTGCTTCGAATAATGTAGACATACTTATTGTCTAAGCCTCTAGGGCAAGGGACTTTCGAGTCGAAATGCAAGTCGCCAAGGGAATGTAAAGATTAAACGAAGCGTGGACCATCATAGCCGGCTTTACCGTCAGAATTCCGACTTTCCATTTCTCCAGCTACGAAGGAAAAGCTAAACGAGTGGGTCATCTCGCGAAACTACGAGATGAATCAAAATACAAATTGCCTCAAGCCATGTGTTATCCAGAAGGGCTTAATCCCTAGGCACCAGCTTCCTGCCTCGCTCGGCCCATCGCGCAGGTGCAGAAACGAGTGAGAGTGCAGTGGCCATCACATCCCGGGCAGACATCCGTAACAGTCTGACTCCCCTCACAATTCCCACATGTGGCGCCCCCCTGAACAAATCCCTGGGCGTTCCAAGTGGGGCAATTCTGTATAAGCATACCGGCTCTCAGACATGTCGATATTGCATTTTTCTATAATTTGAGATGCATTTGTATAGTCTTCGATTATCACTTTAATCGAGCTTTATACTTCTTATCAAAGTCTTCGTTAGGTCATTCAATTGCAAAGCATTGTCAATTTAATTAAACTATATTTGTAAGGTATCTGATGCCTCTTTGTGCCTCTCTGTGCTCGCTCTGTTTAGCGTCGGTTTAGCGTCTGTTAAGGCGGCGAGGTTTCTGCTGCTCCGAGAGGGCAAGATTTGGGACGCATTACATCGCCAACATTGTGACATCACATATCAAATACCCATACCACGTTAATCTCTGAGAGCGGCGGAGGATTCGCTTAACTAATTCTCTACCTATCGGTATCTAAGATGAAGCAGAGAAGGAAATGCAAAGTGCTCGTGCTCGTGCTAGGTCCATCATCTGAAGAGGGCGAATGAACGAAAAAATGCCTGTCGCTTGACACGGCCTAGCTACGCTGCTCTGCTCCAGAGGCTGTCGTGCTTGTGCCGGGAGGCGAATTCGTGAAGGCTGCTGGGGTGCCATTGACACTGGCAGCTGAGTTTGTGCCTGCTGGCAGAGATTCTTTGGGTATTACCGTATTAGTGATCTTGTTTGTAAGAGTTTTTTTTTGCTCCGCTGGTGCTAACCACCCTGATCGCGACCCGCTCCTCGCCGGTGCAGTGCTCGGCCAAGTACTGCGAGTCCTACCTCTTCTCCGGGGGGGTTAGAGATGTCCACCCCCTGGATCCCACAAGGATACGCCCGAATATCCCATGGTCAAGATCGATCAGGTCCAAGCGACCCAACTTGACTTTTCCTGGCCGATGGCCGGTGGCACCGGACGTCGTCTTTGGGAGTATGAAGCTTGAGTAACTTTCGACGACAAATAAAGGACTTAAAAGGCGAAAGGGAGAGAGCATGGGGGGGGACATGACTAGCTGAAAGAAAGATTGTCGGTTTCAGCAAAGAAAAGAAAAGAAAAGAAAACATCATCTCTCAAGGCCAATGAGTGAGACAAAGATCAAACCGAGAAAAAAGAAAATGACAGACGCTTGCGATCGCATTTATCGCCGGGAATTGAGCCCGACGTGGGGGTCGAACCCACAACCTTGAGATACACCCGTGAGAGTATTAAGAGTCTCACGCTCTACCGATTGAGCTAGCCGGGCGTCTGTGTTTGTTGAGGCTTCGTCCCATTACGTTTCCCTATGATTGGTAGTTGACTCTGCTTGGTGGGCTGCGGGGCGGTGCTGCTTGCTATGTACCAGCTTAGCTTAGATTGTGGGTGGGGAGCTGTCGTGTGCCACCACTCTGTACTGCCGGCCAAATCGAAGTTCAGCATCACCGTGCGGACCCGATACCTCCTCACGAGACGAAAACGTCGGGCTACGGTTCCAGAAACATATCAAGTATTATGCGTCTAGCAGAGGTTCTCTAACGCTCCAGTTAGTTAGCGGGCGTGATTGCCTCGCCGTCTCTCTGAAGGAGGTAATAAAAGACTCGTAGCAGTTTAAATAGAGGCGTTCATTATAAGAACGAACTAATGATGGCACTTATGTCACGGCGACAATCGGGCAACCACGCTGCATTAATCGACCCATGTCCCCGCAGACCTGAAAAGGATATAAGTAACCGGCCGACCTATGTAAGCTCAACGGTTACGACCGCTTAGGCTGCACCATGGTCCATATGGTTGGGATTGGGACTGCGACATGCGAGACAAGCCTGCGTTGCGCTGCGCCGATACGTGAGAAAAAGCAGACACGCTACAGACTAGTGCCGTGATACAGTTTGCCTTTTCCTGTCTTGCCATCAGAACCCACAGGTATTAATAATAATGAACCAGTGCTGCTGACTCGGGTCCAACTAAGATTTAAGAAGAGCGAAATTCTTTTAACTCCCTTCAGCTGCTAATAGTGATTGCTTGCCGTTAGGTAGCTTAATATGGGAGATATTATTTGCAGATGACGCTCGCCGTACCGCGCTTCATAGGCCAAGTAACAATCGATATTTCCCATCAAGTCACTTTGGCGGAGTGGTTAACGCGCTGCCCTGCTAATTACCAAGTTAGCATGTTTAGGCAGTTCCCTCGGGAGCGTAGGTTCGAATCCTGCAGGTGACGTCTCAGAAATACTGGACGCAGTTTGCTTTTTATAGATGCTGGCATGGCATGTGTTAGTTTTTTTTTGGTGATCGGCAACGACCAGTCCGGCGTTCCAACATGATGATACCGTGACTCGTTATGCTACTTATATCCGAACCCCCCCGGGGCCCCGTTCAGCTTTCCTTACGGACATACCCGGATATGACAATACAAACCGGGGATGGTTACGGCAAGACACGGTGTAGACTCCATCATTTAATGATTAGCGTCGACGATGCCGTCGTGGCTGATGAGCCTGACTTACACGATATTTTATTGCATCAGGTGTTGACTAGGTTGTGGTTGGTGTTGAAGTTGTTCTTGCTTTGACGGGAAATATTACTTTACACCAGACATCATTAACAATAGCAGAAGAATGCTGAACGACATAGCTGTCATTTCTAGTTTATGCTATCAAAAATTCTCATTCGCAAGTTCCCTACGCCTGGATATCATCAAACCACTCCAACTCCAATCTTCGTTCAGTTCCCTTTCGAGTTCCCTCACACAACAAAAACCAGTCTACACCTTCTCAGACCCCGGAGCGACATGCGTCTCAGGCTCATCATGCGCAGTCTTTCTGTTGACAACCGCCTCGATCTCGGCAGTAAGTCTCGACTCTCCCTTCTTGGTGTTCCACGGGTGGGGGCCATCCTTGGAGAACATGAGCTCGACCTCCTCGAGGGTCTTGCCGCAGGTCTCGGGGTAGAAGACATAGAACCATGCCGAGGCAGCCACGCACAACACACCAAAAATGATGAACAGCTTCCAGGTAATGTTGATGAACGCCGGCGGGGTGAACATGCCCAGCGCAAAGTTGAACACCCAATTGGACAGGGCAGCCATCGACATACCCGTGGCACGAGTGCCCAGGGACCAGACCTCAGCCGCGTAGATCCAGCACACCGGCGCCAGGGTAAGCGCGTAGACGACGATCAACAGGTACGAGAACACAATGACAGTGTTGGCCGGCGCACCAGAGTTGACAGCGATGACAATGTTCGCGTTGGGCGGGTTACCGACACCCCCGGGCACATCAACGTGGTGCGCTCCCATGACACCGCCGACCACGAAATGGCAGAAGGCCATGCCCAAAGCACCCCAGATGAGCAGCGTGCGGCGGCCCGTCTTGTCGATAAACACCCACATGACACCGGTAAAGATGATGAACACGGCGTACTGAACACCCGAGGTAACCATGGCCACGTTGCCCGTAAGACCAGCCATCTGCGCGATGTAGGTCAGGTAGTACACGATCACGTTTGCTCCGGCCAGTTGCTACACAATTATTAGCATCCCGCAGGAAATGTTTGTAGTTGGGTCTCCTTACCTGCCACGCCTGAACAGTCATACCAGCCATGGTGCGCTTCCACATGCCGTTCTTGAAGAACTTTCTCCATCCCGTTCCGGCCTCTTTCTCGGCGCGCATGACGGTCATGATTTCCTCCCACTCGGCAATAACCAGGGGGTCCTCGGTGTTGCCGTCGGCCTGGATATTGGCAAGCGTCTCGATTGCCTCTCTCTCACGTCCGACCTTGGCCAGCCATCTGGGCGACCTTGGCAGGAAGGGCAGACCGATGATGAGGAAAAAGCAAGGAATGAACTGCGTGCCCCATGCCGTCCGGAAAGATGCCGGGCCCGGGATCTGCCCGCAGCCATAACCGATAAAGTACATGATCAGAATGCCGAACTCAATGGCCAGCTGCTGGATGATGACGATTGAACCACGCTTCTCCGCCTTCGCGATTTCTGCAAGGTAAACGGGCACTTGCGAGGAGGTGATGCCGACAGTGAAACCGTTGAGCACACGGCCGGCGATCAGCTGGCCGTAGTCCTTGCAGGAGACCTGCACCGAGGTGCCGATCAGCCAGAAGATGCAGGCGAACAAAATGGCATCGCGACGGCCGATTCTGTCCGAGAGAGGACCAGCAATGGCGGATCCAACCACAGAGCCTGCGGCAAGAGCGGAACCGATAGCGCCCTGAATCACGCCGGCGGGGTTGTTGAAGTAGTCGAGGTACTGCTCGGTGACGACGATGGCTGACATTGATGAGATGTCGAAGCCAAATCTATCTTCACGTTAGCACCAAGCTCATTAACCCGTTATACCATGGCCGTGAGGCGAGAAACGTACAGCGCACCACCGAGCGTGGCGATGATGGCCACGAGGTGGACATTGTAGATGGTCGGTAGTTTCACCATGATTGCTGCTATCTCACGGTCTCCAGCAACAGTCCGGTTGAGGTTGTCGCGTGAATTGCCAGGAGCGGGACAGGGTTTGGAGAAGGAGGAGAGGAAAGATAAAGACGATCAAAACATTGCCAGCCCACTTTAATACATCGTGGAGCGAGTTGGAGATGATGGGGGCGTGACTGGGAAGTGAGCCGTGGTCCCGTATCTTACCTTGCAGGCTGCAGGACAACCCTAGGTCACATTCTGGGTGGCGTGGGTGTAACTATACGGACCAATCTCAGAACTCGCTCAATACCAGGAAGTATTATTCGACGTGGCTATTCCGCAATGTTCGGGACTCCTTTGGGGAAGACGTGTGAGTGTCGACCCTCAGATCTGGGCTGGGCACGAGGTGAGCTTGGAATGAAACTAGGTTAACCTTGAGCAAAAGCTTAGCGAGGAAGGTGGTGCTGTAGTCCTGCCAATCAACACCGCTCGATTCGACTGGGAAAGCTGGAGAAGCAGAGCTCCTTCTCCAAATGACCCACTCTGGGGCAACGGTGAGGAAGGAGCGATCCTGCGGGGAAATAGACGGTGCGGGGATTCATGGGTTCTGATTTGTGCGCTTCAACAAGAAGGTGCAGGCTTGGGGCGGGCAATACCGCGTTCGGCAGTCTGAGCGGTGATCCATGGATCCCATGAAATATTTCCGTCGGGTGCGGCAGCGCCTTCCCCGTGGGATTCTTCCCCAAGTCCAGGTGGGAAACTGACCTTGTCAGATTCTGCTTTGCAGTGACGCACTCACTAGCCATGAGATGATGAGGTATGTCAGGTTGAGGAACCCGACGCGGTACGAGTCACTGGACATGTTGTGCTTGTCTTGTACAAGCAAGTCGAGTTAAACTCAAACATCGTTGCAAGCCACGACCAGCCACCTGCATGCAAGTGCAGGGTTCGCGGCTTGCCGAATGGCGCGGTAGTGTCCGTAGTCTCAACGGTCCCGTCGGCGAAAAGGCACCCGATCTTAGCAGTCTTGGCGAATCGTCGCTTGTGCGTAAGAATCGACCCGAAGGCTTGGCCTTTGATTGGTGCAAGTTTGCTGACGGACGCCCAGTGATGTCGGCGGCTTGAGTTAGGTGTCGATGAGAGCCAGCTTGCGGTCGCGTGGAAGGATTGACAGGAGGACTAAGCTCAAGGGATTGAGTAAGGACTTACATATCCAACCGCGTCGGCTCATTTGGTGTGTAGTAAACGTTAGCCGGAACGAGCGAGTGCCCAGCATTGCACTTCCCATTCGCGAAATAACCTTATAAAACAACGGGCAATGTCTGCCGCTGCAAAGCGCTGCAAGGCTATATGCCAGGGACTTTCAGTCTGTACTCACGAGTTGCATGTCCGGTTACACAAAAGACTCTTTATTTGCCACTGCGCACCATCAGAGAAGGCGTCAATTGGGCGCAGGTCTGGAGGTAAAGCTACATGGTGGAAGACCTTGCATGCCGTGGGAGCGTGCAATAGAATTAGGTAGTTTCGATGCAATATCAGCCATCTGTTGTCGTAGGATGTCAATCTGCAATACAACCACCGCAACAGCAACTATCTCAGGTAACACAAGATTACGGTATGGGTTGCGTCAACTCCGTGGTAACTTATGCGGATTGCTCAGCACGAGCTGTGTGACGCAGCTATCTGCGACATCGAGACGGTAACACAACGCTATCACGAGTACGTCTCAGTCACTCAGACTCGGTTTGTTGATTCACAGCAAGGTATCTGTTTTGCTTTCCTATGTTTGGCAAGGGATAAATGCCGATCCATTACTGTACAGAACTTCCTACGCCGCTTGCACAAACCTCAAGCAGTCCTAAAAGTTAAGTCATACTTACAGTCGTCGCTAAGCGAGAGGTTAACGAGGGTGTTAAACCCGGCCGATAGGGAGCGCACGACATCCGGCGCTATGTTATCGACAGCTACCGTTAGGGTAGCACTCCCGATGTTATATATATACTGGCTCGAATCCAGCTCCCAGATACGTGTATAAAGTGTCCCCAGCATTTCACTAAAGACGACATTAATGATCTTAATAGCGTCGTCGGTAGTAATGGTGTCTGGTGCCGAGATGCCCTTCCGGGTGACCAAGATGCGGGCTCCCGCGAGCGCCGCGCAAAATCCCATAGCCAAGCTTATAACAGCGTCTACGCGGAAGTTCTCCTCAAATGCGACGCGGATTAGTGCGAGCTGGGCGTTCACGGGCTGGATGGCGTTAGCTGGCTCGACTGGGTTAACACGCAAGGGGAGGTCTGGCTGGGCTGGGTTGACACACAAGGGGAGGTTAGGGAAGGGCTTCGCGGCAGGGGGCTTCCTAGCAGGGGGCTTCGCGGTAAGGGTGTTTGCGGCAGAGGCGTTTACGGCAGGGGGGTTCGTAGGAAGGGGGTTCTTCCGATTCCGAAGGCGATCAGACCTGTTGACCATCTTCACCGACTGTATCTTGTCTTCCAGAAAGGCATTGGCTGGTGCTGGGGAGGGGGGGGTGGTGGTGGTGGAGGAGGCTGCTGCCGGGGTTCTGACAGGTGTAGGTACGCTTGCCGCCGGCAGCTGGCTTGGTTGTCGGGGTGGCCCAGATGCTCGGGTTAGACCCGGCAGTGACAGGCCTGGTCAGGGTCATACCCTCGAGGGCCACAACCCCAACGACGTCGTCCAGGGTCTGGTAGAAGACAACCAACCTGTCGTTGCTGGGGGATGACAGCGGCTAGGGCGCTGCGCGGCGTCGGCCTCGCGATCTCCTGGGCCGCGCTCGCCCGGCCGTCGCTGATCAGAACCCGCTTGATCAGGTTGTCCCTGGACGATGTGTAGAACAGGTGGACACCCTTGCCGTCATCGATGGTCGTCAAGGCCGTGTGCGGGGCGAATCGGAGGTTTAGCGTTCGGATGACTTCCACTTCTGCAACCGGGATTGGATTAGAAATGAAGCGAGCAAACGAAAAAACAAAACAATGGAGGACATACCAGAGCCTTGGGAATGCGCTAGGGCAAAATTGTCCCACTGCAGGAATGCTACTGGGAGCTCGGCATCGCTGCCAGTGACGAACCCGATGCCGGGCCGGGTAGGGACGGCGGCAAGGGAGGTTCCGTACAGAGGAGGGTCCCGCACGTTGACGGGTGGCTGTGGTGGTGGCGGCACCGGTATCATGTCAGGCGCGCCTTGGACCCACCGGTTGTTCTTGGTCGAGAAGCTGACCATCTTGATGGCCCGTCTTCCGGTCCTTGGTCTGGTAATAGACGCAGATGGCCTGGAAGTTGTTCCGCGCGATGCCGATGGCGGCGATACGCGAGTACGTAGTGAGCGCACTCAACGTTCAGGCTGGCCAGGCCAGTATCCGCAAAAGTTCTGGATGAGGTATTGAAATGGTATCCACGCAGGATATTCTTGTCATCTAGGTAGAAGACGTGCTATGTGTGTGTTAGCAGTGGACGACTAGAGGTAGGGCTTGCTGACCCTGTTGTTGGGCTGCATATAGGCCGCAGCCAGAGGCGTGAACAGCTTGGGACCTTCTGGCCGGACATCTTCCCTGCCGCCCTGGTAGCGGTGGACAACTTCGGACTATCTGTCATAGGAATAGACCTTCGGGGTTCCCTTGACAGTCATCATCGCGCCTTGGCATTCAATGATGACGCCCTGGTAGGATTGCATGTAGGTGTAGACATTCTCACTAATGGCCACGGCAGCGATGTGCGTGTCGGGAAGGGAGTTGTGGGCCATGGTTAGCGTTCAAGCTATCTGTTTGAGAGTTGCAAGTCTGGTTTGGCAGCGGCCGAGGGTTGTCGACTGAGTCTCGCTTGGGAGGGGATTACAACAACGGAACGTTGATGAGATGGGTTGGTAGGGTTCTTGCACTGGTTTGCACTTTTCTAGGACACAAGACTGTAGAATAGCTTAAGCACTTGTATTGCTTACTGCCGTAACAAAGGAAACTATCTAGGACTGTTGCTACAGCTTGGTCTTATATACTCCATCAGGTCCCAAATGGATCATGGGCCCTCACCATGATCCTTTCCTATTGGTCCACGGCCCCGCCAGGCTTCCCGTGTCCTGTGCCGCCTCCCCGGCGTCTGACTGGCTCCTGGTCCTCCTGGGCCCGCTTCTCTGCTTCCAGCTAACCACCGCCTGTTTGGTCTCTTCCCTGGTTCGTGACATGTAATTACCGATATAACGACGGCGAGGTCTGAGAAGACCTTGCGATGCGAGCATTATTTATGTCGGCTGCGATGAGAAGTTGGCGATACGTTATGTGTGTAACTTATAAAAAGTGCTTATTTAATAGTTTCTTTCATTCTGCCGGATCTATTTCATATACCTTTCCGTACCGTAACTTTTTTTACAGTACGAATAAATCAGTCAAATTTATGTGCCGAGCTTACGTACCGTTGTAATGATAAGTAAATATACACGCCTCAAGGTTAAGGCTCACAATATTACACACTCATAAACACAGATAGGATTAATAATATTTAAACGCAGTTAACGCTCTTAGTACATGTACCTTACTGTAAGGAAGCTTTTGATCCTGACCTTAGAATCGTTCGAATTTAACTTTGTCTATTTGAGGCCCTTTGTCCTTCACTCTGATTCGCTGCACTCACACCTATCTTCACTCCCGCTTCTAGAGTCAGCGTCGTCGCACCCGCTTTCCGTTTTGTCGCCATTGCCGGTTTCTGAATCGGAGTCATGTTCTTCCAATATCGCTTGATCCTTCTCAAAGTCTCTTAGCTCTGCGGTCGTGTTTTCCATAGAGCTCTGAAGGGGTTCTTCATGGCAATCGGTCCCGTCTCCCCCTTCGGGCGCAACATGCTTTTTGTTGCTCTTTCCGGCTTTCTGATGTGTCCCTCCCGCCATCCATCTCAAGACAGAGGCACCGCTTGATGCCGAGCTTCTTTTTAGCAATTTACCGGGGTTTACAGCACCTCTATCGTTGACGCTGGTACCTGGTACTGGCTCACGACCCCTCCCTCCGCCGTTCCAGCCTCCGGGGGGGATAGAAGGGGTAGGTGGCAGGCCGCCAGGTATTCGCCCGCCAGGTGACCTCGCGCCCGATGGGCCAATTTGGAGCCCGCGCATGTCGCGTAAGCCACCATGAATTCCATGAGCGAGAGGTCCAGGAGTCTTGTCCATCGGCCACATGTGCATAGTAACCGCCCAGTCAGGTTGGATTACCCTCTCCCAGATACTAGGCAAGATAATATCGCCATTTGGGCCCATAAGATCGTAATGGCCTTCTCGGACGTGTGGGCCAATTACGTCTACGTGCAGAAATGCCTGTGTGATGAGTTCTTCCATGCCCTGGAATATGGATTAGTTACAATCATTCTACGCCCTTAACTTCTGGGAGACATACCTGCCAAGTGTGACAATGACCGAATGGAAACGAGAACTTCCTGCCGACGGCGTCCTTGAATTTGATATAAAGGTTCTCCTGTTGAGGTTTCTGTATGCCGCTGAGGTTACTGAGTAGGTCACGTATTTCTTTTAGCTGCAAACCCAGAGCAGCTGGAGCCCCGGGGCTTTCCGCCTTGATAAACTTTCCAGTAAGTTCGGCCACCCTTCCAACTGTATCGTGACTGATAGACAACGGAACAGAGGCTTTTACCACGCGCTGAGGCATACTGCTAATGCTTTCCTGAAAGATAGTCTGATTTGCAATGCTAGAAGTCTGCTGCGCCAGAGATGGTATGCTTGGATTCGGTTCGGAAAGTGCGATATTGTCCGTCTGCCCCCTTAGCGTCGTGCTTAGCTCGCTAGTACCGGGCTCTGTTTGCGATATCAGTCCCAATACAAGGTCACATCTATGCACCGGATTTGGCCTAAATGCGCACTTAAAGAAAGTTGAATACCTTTGGTTTCCTGTTCAGGAGGAAGAGACGCACGACGATCGCTATCGTCGACCCGATAGCGAGCGATTGCCACAGGAAGAGGATGATAACTGGGAACGTTAGCGTTGATGTCTCAAAACGTACTGGAATAATGACTTTACTAGGATGCGGCCATAAGTAGAGTGTTGACGGATGTGAGCTTCGAGTGGAGGGTATCTCGAAGGGCGCGTAGTTCATGAGCTTTATATAATGTCCATCCGACTTTGCACCACGAGCTCTGAAAACTCCGATCATGGGGATTTGACAACCGCCGTTGATAGGTTTTTGTGCGCTCGAGGAACTTGGCGAGTGTGTCCATGGATGACATCACGATGTGCTCTGCTCCGTTTATAGTGGCTTGAGGCATCATCTCGTGGCTCTTCATATGACTCACTTGAATGAAGGCCTGCTGTATCGCGCCAAGCTCCGACATGGCCTCTTGGTACTCTCGCGATGCGCCTTTGGTATCGGCCATGATTCTCAAGAGCTGGTACGCCAAATTTGCGCCGCCCATGACATCTCCGACGGAGTATCCAAAAGACATCCTGTCTACCCAAGCTGCAGGACACACGAGTACACCGCTTTCAATTCATGGATCAGAGTGCAATCGGAGCGCAGAATATCGATACGGAAGGGGCATGGCTTCCTCGAGCGGTGTCGCATAAGCATGACAAATGCAGCGAGGCTGTGGAAACGGCGAAGGCAAGGTGTGGGTTACATTCTTGGCGCTTCGTGGGTCGGTTGAAGTGGACGATAATTACCTCTGATAGGTAGACTCAGTGTGGCTCAGACAATGCAGCGTGGCTCAGACAATGCAGCGTGGCTCAGACCATGCAAGCTGCGCCCATTGATCAGCCCGTAAGGTCAGGTAAGTCGACCAATGTAGACACTGAACCATTTAGTTCCATTTACCATATTTGTACATGATCTGTGATCGAGCACCCGTGTGATAACTGGCCTTTATCTTTGAGTCTTATCTTTAACGAAGATGGTTAAGAGAGCTACTTCGAACGCGTCGTGCGCTGCAGAGTTCTCAGTCAATCCATGACACCCATGCTGCGGCCGAGTGAGCGGGAGTTCTTTCTGACCATATAAAATAAGAGTGTGTCAAACCATCACGGCATTCAGTGGGAGCAGTGGGCCCATGTGTTCTGGCTTGTGCACCTTAACCCTCTATACTTAAGGCTTGAAATAGGCCCGTATATTTCCTACTTAGGAAATACTGTAGGGTTTAGACAGGAACGCGGAAAGCACGCGATTCGGCGACATGCTGGTGTGGGTTGTGCATAGCGACCGTGTTGCGCAACCACGCCGGCTCCCGCGCCCGAGAAGAAGCAGCAACTATTACAGCAGCAGCAGCAGCAGCCGCCTTGTTGATCCGTCTGGTCATGACAGGTCCCTTCCTGCCCGGGCGAACGTCGTTGCATTTGACTCTGTAGTCATCCTCCTGTGGTGCGCGGCTGAAGCGCCCCCGTGACCTCCTCCTCCTCGCCGTGTCAGATGGACCTTGCGGTAGCGCGTCGTGCTCTGCACGTCGTCGCTTATGGCCCACGGCTCGAGGACCCGCTCTGTCGTCTTTTTAGTATCTCGGTCGTTACTGCTGTGAACGCTTGCGCTTGGCTCTTTATTGGGGTTTAGGTCCAGATGATCTGCGCCTCCGCCTTCATCGTCTCCTTAAAGGTCCTCCTAACGATCTTCCTTACGATCCCTTATTTCCATGCTTACAGCGCTGTTCCTAGTCTGATAGCTTTAAATTGCCACTATCTGTAGGTTTAGGTTAGGCTGTTGCCCGTATATATTTCAGAGATTCTCCGTTTGAATCCACGACATTATAAGGTACCTATGGATTGGACTGGTATGGATCGGGCTGTAGCGGATGTATGTTTAGGGCAACCCCTGTTCCTGCTAGCGACATTGTTACATATGGCTCTAGGAGAATCCCCGTTCCTTCCGGCGACATCGTTACGTCTAGCTGGGATTATAGCGCGTATGTGTTTAGGAGACTCCCTGTTTGAGCCATAGGTGATAAGGAAGCAGAGAAGACATAGAGCGGTCGCGCATACAAATCTAAGAGAATCTCCGTTTGCACTGCGTATGGTAAGGTAGCAGAGATAACATTAGACCCGACAGAAGACGGTGTTGCCGACTCCTGGCGCATAACTTGAGGCGGTTGCAGGGATAAGTTGCCCGGTAGCGAAGGAAAAGAACTATCGAGGCCGAGAATCTGTTAGTGCCGGGGTGCTTATTACGGATCAGCGCCGGCGATATAAGGCGGGGCCTCTTTAAACTACGCAGTTCCTCTAGTCAGCTAAGATTAACCCACAGCTCTCTCGGCGACAAGCATCAAAACAGGAATAGTTTACCTTGGCCGTGCTAGCGCCCTAATTAGATGGCCATTCTTCACCTTAACCTCGTAAGCGATACTCCTCTAATTCGTAGCACCGTTTAAGCGGGCTCTCCCCGCTCCTCGATGATTTAGGGGTAGGTTGCCGGGTGACCTGCGCTTCGGAACGGGGAGTCCCTTCGGTCTTAGCACCCGACTCCTGCCTCTGGCCCAGAGTCTGCTGCGACTCCTGCCTCTAGCCTAGAGTCTGCTGGTAGATGCAATTAGCCGGAGACCTGGACTGCTTGCAGCGGAAGCATGGCTCGCCTTTATCGCATTTCAGCTTTCTTTAGCGGCAGGGTATGCAGGCGATGGTTCTCCGATTACGTCCTCGTTCTTTAAGTAGGTCTTTACAGGCGTTACCACCGGGATTATTAATAAGGAAGATTAAAGAGAAGCCAGCGAGCTTTTTTTAATTTATAATCATTAGCTAAGAGTTTATACTGCTATTATTTATGCTTAAAGGCAGTTAATACGTAAAATAAGTGGGAAGTAAGCTTCTAATTAAAAACTCGTTAAAAGAGTGCTAACTTATAAGGAACAGTTACTAGCTCATTTTAAAGCAACTTATAACTAGCTTTTATTACGACTATAAAAAGTTATAGCATAAGTATAAAAATGCTTTACTTAAAGTTTAAAGGGCTTTTATTTATAAGGTATAAGGACTTTATAAAACGTTAGTTATATATATAAGGCGGTTATACTATATTAACGGCTTTATCTAGAGTTTTAAAGTTATGCTACTCGTTTTTATTATAATTATTCTTATATAAAGCATGTGAGCATATAAGTATAAAAAGGTATAAAGGTATTAAATAGAGTTATATTTTTCTATGTAAGGCTTCCTTTATACCACATGTCTCACTTACCTTACAGTGCAGTACCACTGTAGCACTTACCATATACCTTGCTTACCCAGTACCTTGCCTACCCTGTAGCGTATATACTGCATAAGATAAAATATTTATAAAAATCTGTAAAAATTCATAATTTAATATCTAACTAGCCTACTGCGGTGGAGACTATATCTTTCAGCTAGTAATAACTTATACTATTATATAAAGTATAGTTATACTGTGGGGCTGATTACGTAAGCATGACGTTAGCTAAGACTTTTAGAAGTTTGTGGAAAATTCTATGCATTGCCACTGCATTTTCACACCTTCCCATACGTCATAACTTGCCACACAAATTCCACAAGAATTTCCAGTAGTTAAGAGTTAAGTTATAAGTAGTTTGCCACATCGAATATTCCAGAATATTATACTCACAGGTATAAAAAGCCCTGCATTCTTCTACTACTGCGTAATATAGTGAACTTAATATAACACTCTCTCTCCCTCTTTAACGCTCACCTACTTATCGTTGTACCCATTATTATCTACCACTATTACTCTATTCTACTTACCTTACAGCCTTTCTACTTACCCCTTACTTCGAAGTTAAGAGCCTCTTTTACTTTCACTTATTATATATCTCCGACCTTCTTACAACTAATAAGCTTTTAACTGATAAAGTAGCTATATAATTTAACTAATTCATTAAGACCCTTTCACCTAGCTGCTTAAAAGCTACCTTTCTTTACAATTATCTTAATAAGTCTTATAATTATAATTTAGTTCTTACTTTAATAATTCTATAAAGGATATCTTCCCCGCCCCTTCTTTTTATAAATGCTTTTAAGTCTGCTTTATTTAAGGTGTAATTTTAATATATTTATACGTTTAAAACCAGGTTATTAATATATTATAAAAGGAGGTAAAGGAGAGACTTCTTATTACTTTAATGAACTTATATAGCTTTTAAAGGCATAATGTTTTAAAGGCTATAATATCTTAATTATACCTTAAATAAATCTTATAAGCGCATTTTAAAAGATTTATAAGGTTAATAATATTCATTATATATTAAGTGCGGTAACTTATAAGTAATAATTATCATTACTTAATTACTTAAAGTAAGCAGTATAAATAAAGCTATTAAGGGATAACTTTTACTCCTTAACCTTTACCTTAAATTAAGTAACTTTATTATAGTTTTACGCTTTAAAATATTATATAAGTTAAGCTTCGTTAATATAAGAGTAATAGTAAGGTTAAAGAAGTATAAGGATTATAAGAATAGCTGAATAAGATGCTTAACTGGTTAAAGATAAGTAATATAAATAAAGTTATTAAGAGATAATTATTAAGCCTTAACCTTAACCTTAAAGCACATAACTTTATTATTTTATTACGCTTTAAAATATTATATTATAATATAAGTTAAGCTTTATTAGCTTTTAATTAAACTTAATTACTTTAAAACTTAAATAAACCTATATAACTTACTTTATATATATTATTAGCTTCTATATAAAGGTAATAATAATGTTAAGGAAGTATAAAGATCGTAAGAGTTAAAGCATATTAAATTAAAGGAGTGTAAATAACCTTAAAGTATATAGCTAACAATAAGCTTAAGCTAAAAGCTGGAAGGTATGTATACTGCAAGCCATATATTACATCTTAAAAGAATAAATGAATTAATCTAATATCTATATAATTAACTTCGATGGCTAAATCCTAAAGAACGGCATAAGGAAGAAAAAGAAAAACCTGAAAAGTGAAGTATTAATAAAGAGCCTTTTTTAATGGCGGAAATAATAGATTAATCGAGGCTTAGCCACGCATCTTCCACGTAACTGCAAGCTTACATATAAAGCTGCTTTTTTGGGCTCACTAATCTAATCCATCCATGTAAAAAGGAGGGGAGAAAAGCTCACTCCCCGAGTTAAATCTTCCCTTCGAATCTACATAAGCTTACGCGCGTAAATTCAAAATTAAGAAGGAAAGAAAAAAAGAGAAGCCTTTATATTATTATACTTTATATAATTAAGGAGGTAAAGTACTTCTTTTATTTTAAGGTATAAGTTTAACTGATAAGAAGATTAAAGAGAAGGAGAGATAAAAAAAGAAAGATAAAAGAAACTTAACTTAACTAACTACTTCCCTTATTTCTTTACGTGCTTATATATAACAATTATAATTATACTTATACTTTTATTTAATCTGCTTAGTATAGGTCCTTCTCTTCTTATAATTATAGCTATAACCAGTTTATTTACTTCCTTTATTATAAGCTATCTAGTAAATGGTATAGCTTATCCTTTTATAAGCTTGCTTATATAATAAAAACGCTTACATAATAAGCTTCTTCTAATTAAAGGGAGAGTGTTAATATATTATTGTATTAAGCCGAGATGCCATGTAGCTGAAAGAAAGAAAAACAATCTGAAGGAGGTTAGAGTTAAGAGATAGGAAGGTAGAGAAGAGAATATTATTATAAACCACTCTCTTTACTTTATTTTACATAATAACGATAATCTTTATTTCTTTTCCACTTTAGTTTACGTAATAAGCAGCCATTTATATTGCCGAGTACTCTCTTCTTTAATTAAAGAGAGGAAGGCTACCAATTAAATTACTATATACTTAAGGTAAAAAGTAAAGCCGAGATAATAATGTTCCTTATTATAAGCTTTTTTAAATCATAAGCTCTCCTTAATTAAAGAGAGAAAGAGATGCTTACTATAAGCTCTATTAAATTAAAGGGATAAAAAAACATAGTTATATTATATAGCTGAAAAAAAGAAGGGGGGGTATTGCCGTTATTATAATGGTTAAGAGAGAGATAAAGAGAAAGAAAGAGGGAAAAAGTAAAAAGAAAGATAAGAGAAAAAAAAAAAAAAAGGGCGAAAGGTTTTCTATAAATAACCCTTTTTTATTCTCTTACAGAGTCCTTTTATTAAAAGAATAACCTCTTCCTTTTACAGGTTCTTTTTATAAGCTTTCCCTTTATAATTCCCTTAATTAAAGGGCAAAGGTACTTCTTTTAGTTTAAAAGGTCCTCCTTATAACAAAATGTGATCTTAAACTTATATCGAGCTGACTATAAAGGTAGGAGTTTAATAGTTAATAAAGTCGCTGCCAGGATATTAGAAGCTAGTTAAGCTGAGAGAGAGAAAGAGAGAGTAAGAAAGAAAGATAGAGAGTGAGAAAGAGTTATTATCAGCTTAACTATAAGCTTAGCCTCCTTTTTCTTCCCTTTATCTTTTAATCGATCTTATTAATTAAAAGGTGGAAAAATTAAATTAATAACTTTAACTATTTTTACTTTACGTAATTAAATAAAGAGACTACTTTTTATACTTCCCTTAATTAAAGGACATATCTTATACTTCTTTTAATTTAAAATAAAATAGTAAATCTATAAGCTTCCATCCTTTTATAACCTTAAGAGTTAACTCTTATGCATTAAAACCACTGAACCGCGCGAAAAATATAGATAAGTAATGTAGCTTCCGATTAATTAAAGAGCGGGTAATCAGAAGATGTAAAGAAGAAAAAAAGAAGGTTATTCTTATTAAAAGAGAAAAAGTTAACGAATTTAATTAAAAGGCCGATCTTTAAAAGCAATCCTTTTAAAGTATACTTTAAGTATCTCGGTAAAGTCCATCACACTATTATTAAAAGGATACTTTTAAGATAAACTATATTTAATTAAAGGGCTAAATAATTATTTAAACTAAAAACTCTCATTTCTTCCTTCTTATTAATCTTAAAGTAAAAACGCTAAGCGTATAATGATACTTTTATAACACGCTTCTTTAATTAATTATAAGGAGGGGTCTTTCTTTACTCGAAGGCGTAGATTTAGTTAATAAGTGGTTAATAAAGAAAGAGAATAAAAGATAATTATTAAATCTGCTAGAACTTTAAGAGTAAAAGAAGTCGAAGGTAAGAGGAATACTAAAAAAAGCTACTAAGAAAGTAATAAGCCAGCTTATTAAAACTGGGAAAAGAGTAAAAGAAAAAAGGAATTAATAAACTAATAAAGATATTTAACGCTAGAGATAAAATAGTGTTAAAGACTTATTTAAATCTTTACTTAATATTAAAGACTTATAAGACTTTATATAATATTAAGGATTTATATAATTAAACGTAAAGCATTATTAAAACTTATAAGACTCTTTATTTAATTAGTATAAATAAGGCTGAGGAGAGGAAGAAGATCGATGGGTTAGCTTATTAGTTGAAGAGTTAAATGCTAAATATTAATTAAGCTATATAAATGGTAAAGGCTTTAACTGATTAAAGTTACCTTTCTCTTTTTTCTCTCGTCTTTTAACCAATTTTATTAGCTAAAAGGCAGATAAAAAACTTAAATGCTCTTATAAATAACTATTATAAAGAAGTAATTATAAATGCTAAACTCTCTTTATTACCGAGATCTTTTAATTAAAGCAGCTAGTATTAAACTTTATATTATTAAGTATAGCTTAAGTATAAAATTTACAACTTTTCCACACAGCTTAAAAGGGTGAGTATATAGTTAAATAATACTTTATTAGTATGGTAAAAGAATGCTTTTTTTTAAGTATAATAAACTTTAAGGTTATAAGGTAATAAAATATTTAAAGCCTTAATTAAAGAGTTAAACGGTTTAATTAAAAGAGAAAGCTGAAGATTAATAGTTTAAAACGCGTATATAATACTTAAATAAGTGTAATAAGATCTTAATTATCGATCTAGTTAACTTAAGTATAATGTATAAATAGTCATATAGTAAAAGAATGCTTTATCTTAGCCTTTACTCTTAAGCAAGTGAATAAAGTAGCTTTAATTAAACGGAAGGTGCCGAAGTTATATTTATAACTAATATAAAAGAACGAGAAGCTTAAGTTCTTTATATTAAACTCAGCGGAGCTATTCTTAATATAGTCATTAGATTTTAAATTCTCTTTATGATTACGATAAAGAAGGAAAAAGAAAGAAAATCTTATTAAAAAGAAATAGAAAGATTAATAAGGTTTCTTAGTGGAGGCTTTAATAGTTAAAGCTCTCTTTAATTAAACGGCGAGTGTTAATTGTTATTATAATTAATTAAAACTTAAAAAAAAAACTTTATATAATAATATTTAATATAATTATCGAATTTATCTCTTTATATTAGTTAAAAAGAGTCTTTACTTAATTAATGAATTCGTATAAAAAGGATAGCTAGTGATAACTTATAAGATTTCTATTAAAGATTTACTTTAAGTTAATAAAGTCCTTTTTACTTAATATAGACCACTCTAATTAAATAAGGATAATTATTAGAATCCTCTTTCCTTTATTAGTCAGTTCATAAAATGAATAAAAGAAGAAAGAAAAGGTCTTATTACGGGAGGAACTAAAAGATTAACGAGGCTTTAAGTTCTTTATACTTAGCTTAAGCTATTAGATTCCACCTCTTTTATGTAAATCGTAAAGAAAGGAAATAAGAGGTAAGGAAATATCGGGAGGAAAAAAGTAATTTATATCTTATAATTAATATAATAAACTTTTAAAATAATAATAAGATATAATATAAGTAGCTATAAAGCGATATAGCTTCTTTTAATTAAATGAATAGTTCTATTAAATTAAACTTAAAGACTTAAAGAAGCTATAACTTAATTAAATAAAATAAAATCTTTTAAACTCTTTAATTTAATAGATTTAATACTTCTTAATAAACTTAATAATAATTAAAATAAATAGAGTAAAAAGAGCGTGAAGATAATTAACACTTATAATTAATAAGGTATAATAAATAAAAAAACTAAAGCTTATGTATACTTAATTAAAGTTTAAAATAATGTAATTATAAGTACTAATATTATAACCTAGCTAAATAATGCGAGGAGTCGTTATGCTCCCTTCCCATGGCTTACTGTAGCTTTTAATCATTGTAACTAAGCCTTAAGGAGTTTTAAATCTATATTCTTATACTTAAGAATCTTTTATTATAAACTATCCTCCCTTTAATTAAGTAAATAAGACTTTAATTAATCTATTATATTGTGCATTACTTTAATTATAGGTTAGTTGGCTACATTATAGTTAATTTGATTGGTCGAAAATAGTGGTGTAAGTCGAAGAAAGTGTTAAAAAAGTAATCAAAGTTAAAGTTAAAGAAGGGAAAGGCTTTAAAGCGTTTAAGAAGCCTTAATAATAAGTACGTTCATGTTTGAATGCCGAGATTAAAGGTACGTTTTAACTAGTTTAGCTAAGTTACTTTATAACTCTCCGATTAAGCCCCCATTTAAATTAAGGGAGTGTAAATAACCTTAAAGTATGTAGCTAACAATAAGCTTAGGCCGAAGGCCAGAAGGTGTATTTACTGTAAGCTGTATATTACATCTTAAAAGAATAAATAAATTGATCTAGTATCTATATAATTGACTTCAATAGCTAGATCCTAAAGAATGACATGAGGAAGAAAAAGAAAGACCCAAAAAGTAAAGTATTGGTAAAGAGCCTTTTTCAATGGTGGAAACAATAAATTAACTGAGGCTTAGCCGCACATCTTCTACGTAACTATAAGCCTACGTATAGAGCTGCTTTTCTAGGCTCACTAATCCAATCCATCTACACAAAAAGGAAGGGAGAAAAGCCCACTCCCCGAGTTAATACGAATATATCTAAGTTATATATTTAGTTTAAGTATCCTTAATAAGGAGGCCTTTAAAGATATAATAGGTATAAGCATTAAATGATTTATTTTAATAAGGGATTTCAGTAAAACTACAGCTTAAAGAGCTCTTATTTATATATAGCGACGGATATTTTAAGATCTCGATAGCTTTTAAAGTTTATGGTATTAAACATAAGTAAGCACTATCTTCTTTTATAAAGTAACCATCTCTCGTATATTTACGTTCTCCTTTATCTTCTCTTTACTTACGTTTACTTTAACTCTTATCTTCTTCAGTGAAAATGTTATTCTTATATATTATTCCTTTAGATGTTAACTAGCCACGTTATACTTTAATTAAGAAAATAAAACAGCTTAGTCTTAGGTCTAAACAGTGATTTATACTAGCTCTCAATAATATCCTTGGGCGGGGTAAATGCTTCTCAAGTAAATCTCCCTAGGCGATATCGCGACAAGATAGATGATTTTAGCACGGAGCGCGATATAAAGCGGCTGTCTCGGCAACAAAGGTATTGGCTAAGCGCTTGGTTAGAAAAGCACAAGTCATGTAGGTGTGGTTTGGTCGCATGAAGCAACCACCTTAAACTCTTAACCAATACAAGACACCGACAGTTAGTCCCCCCATGATTGAGTTCGGCAAGTCTCTAAAGCGCATCACACTCGCGAAGCTATAATCTCATGACTATCAGGTGATGGGCATCCTCGCTTGACGGGGTTAGCTTTAGCACGCTTGATTTACAACTAAAGGGCGCCACCCGGAGACACGTGGCTCAGGATTTGAGGACTGTTTGCGAATATAAGGCCAAGTATCGAACAGCGCGGAAAAGGATGAGGGGAGAGATAACCCCAAAATCTGGCTGGAGATGTGTTGGAAGTCACGGCTTGCAGTGCACACGTAGTAATTGAGGTCAACTTGTGTTCTTCTTGATCAACTGTCTGGCAGGCCGTTTCTGGCCGTCTGATGGCTTAGATGAACAGGTCTGGAACAAAGAAGAGAGCAATGGATCATCATTTTCCCGCGTTGTGGAGCAGTCCTTCCGTTTGCGCCAATTGGCTTCTTTGTCTGCCGGAAGCGCTCCATTCCATGCGTTGTGGGCCAAATGCGCCCGCATTCCTCAGGCGCTCATTCCACTGCTTCCGGCCTGCGGCCTGTCACGTGACATCCTTTCCTGGGGCACAGTTCAACTTGTGCATCCAACAAGATGTCTCTCATTACTGTCTAATGAATCACAACTCGGTGCAACTCGTCAGCCTTCGGGTCTGGGCGCTCAGTTCCCGTAATTTTCGCTCTTGATCTTGGATTCTAGCTAGTCCTTGCCATGTTATTCGTTGCAAGGCTAGCTACGTACCTAAGTAGCGACACTGTATTAAATCGTCTGGGGAGTAAACTAGGGATTTCAAGGCCCTCCACATATCGTGCCACAAAAGAAGAGGGATCAGTATCCATGGAGCGGTTAGGATTGGTCCTCAGCTGTTGCATCACGTCTCAACTTGACCGACCTTGATTGCGGCTAACTGAGACCTGAGCCTGCCTTTCAGCGCACATCGCCGATATTCTACGAAGGATTGTTACAAGCTCTTTTACCTATGTGCATGTAGGTACTACCGCTTCTCATCCATCCCCTCCGGACCGCTCGCCAATCGTAATCATTATAACCAGATAGCTTTCTGACTCGTAAAGTCCAGGTCTGGTGTAACACATCAAGTTTCCAAGGGTGGGTATTATACAATGCATGCCCCGACAAATGACACACTGGTATTGATCAAGTCGTTCGGGACGACGCGTTGAGCACATCGGCGCAGGCTGAAGTGGTTCAACACTGCTACCACACTGCGGATGCTTGGCACGAAAGCCTGAGTGATTCGTCTGAAACTGCAGAAACCCCGCCCTGGAATCCTGATTTCAGGTTGATAAAAGAGCCCTTATGGCTTGGTACATATTTCCCCTTCGCCGGGGCCTAGTTGAAGTTACATAAAATCCGCTTATGCCGCAAGAATAATGAAGCACAAAAAACTGATGAGGTTAGCTCCATGCACGGCGGAGTTCCCCACGCCACGAATAATTGTCAGGCTGGGAGCCCGGTACAGGGATTTGATAGCGGCGTACTACCACACGGGTCTTGGAACGAGGCTGGCTATGTATATGCCTTCAATGATTCGCACGGCTTCCCCTTCTGTTTGACAACCCCTCTCTCTTCCTCTGTAATTAGGAGAAGCCAGGTGTTCCCCAAATCACAAGAATAAGTCCCCTAACCGCTTCTCACTTCCTTTTTCAGATCAGTCCATGGCGCAACGGAACTATGTGTTTGGTCGAAGGAGGACATGGGAGAGCTGTCACACAGAGCCGTGCCGGCAGGATACATGCCACATGTATAGAATTCCTGCGAATATAGCCCTACTAGTACACAAGTGGGAAGTTAGGCAGCGATCTTACAGAAGTGATTGGGACAAAATCATGATAAAAATTCTATATTGCTTTTTTAGCGGAAAGAACGACCAGCCTGTCGGAACTGTTTAAGAAGCTCCACGGAAAGGGCAGGAAATATCCCCCGGACGTTAGTTAGCAACCGTGAGGAAAGCGGCAGGGCAAGCGAAGGGGAATGAAATGACGGATGCGCGGCTGTCGCTGCCAACTAGTTTGCTTCTACTTATAGAAATCCATGAGTGGCGAATTTCAATAAGCATCAGTGGTTTAGTGGTAAAATCCATCGTTGCCATCGATGGGCCCCGCGTTCGATTCGCGGCTGATGCAATCATACTCTCTATTTCCATATGGGAATGCTCTATTTTTTATTTTCCTTTTATTCAAATCGCTTTACTTATCTCAGTACCTCAAATCACGAATTCGCCGATTGAGTGTGCGCTTCTTAACAGGTGCAGCTGGCGAATTGTGGTCTGAGGCACTGAGATAAGACTGCCTCTACGAAGGCTGGGGCCAAAAGTAATCACACAACGCCAAAGCGGTATGGTCTGTGCATACCGTGCGAATGTCCACACTATCGCTCCCGCACTGTATTTTGGCTACAAACCGGATCCTGCCAGCATGTTAAGCATCAATTAAGCGTGTAAAAGACCATTTTATCCCATATTTTAACCTACCCACACTACAACTTACCCACAACATTTCCAGCCTTCGTAATACCCGCGCATCCATAGTTACAGTATGTACAGTATTCCCGCCGTGGAAGAAGAAGACGTTAAAGAGGATGGGGTTGATCTTGACGAGGGAGATTTTCTATGGTAGTTACTGTATTTGGAAGGCGGCCCACTGTAATTACAGTGGGTCAGGCTAAGCCATTTTGGGATGCACTGTGTGGCCTGTGCGGCAATTGGGCGTTGTGATTACTTTTGGCCCCAGCCTTCGTATTCTACCGAGGACCCTACCAAAAGAAAAGGCCCACCGCCTTTTTTATCCGGCAGAATTGGTACACCGAAATATAGCAGCCCCAGTCACTATCAGCGCTCATGCATCGCTGTAGCCCAGCGCCTTTAGCGTACAACCGAACAGTTAGTGAAGTGTGTCGCTATAACTTTAGTGACCAGAAAAGTCCGTGCGTAAAGGCGGTGGGCCATTTCTTTTGGTAGGGTCCTCCGTAGGGAGCATAAATATCCACCCGCCACCCCTTCCTTAAATCGCCCTATCTACACTTGAACATCAACCATTTTTAGTAGACGCTGCTTATTCTCCTCCGCTGTTGTTAAATGGACTACCAGTAACCCAGATTCGAACTCGGATGAGCTCGCACTCAAACTCCCCTCTGTTTGAAAGCTGTCGACTGGAGGCCACTTCACCTCTCACCTCCGGACGACCTATCCTTCAGAACTGGCGATCTCCTACACGGACAGCAGCACAGAAACCTAATGCCAACTTTTCCTTCCGACAGGCATTTCAATTCAGCCACGCACCAGATTCGCGCCTGCTCCTTCCGATGGAGCGTGGCGATAGATTCGAAATTATCGGGATCGGGGCCACTTGCTTCGTGACGGCGACGGATGATCCAACGGTGGTGCGGAAAGGGTATCAGGTCTGGGAGGATGGGAGGCTTGCGGTCAATCGTGAGCATGAATACTACGAATCCGGCGAAGAGGATGTGCAGCGCGAAGCCGCCGTCTATAAGCTTCTCGGTGACCATCCGCACATTCTCAAATTCCTTGCCCTTGAAGAAGTCGGCCCTGGCGTCCATTCGCTGCGTCTCGAACGGGCTCCTTTGAACAATCTACGTAGATACATCGGACAGCGTCCCGAAGAACCTCCCACGCCGGAGGTACGCCTACGCATGACCCTTGAAGCCGCTCGAGCCATCGCCCACATACATTCCAAGGGAGCGCAACATTGCGATCTGAGCTGCCGCAATCTTCTCCTATTCGCGGGTCTCCCTGTGAAGCTGGGCGACTTTGGCGCTTCCTTGATCGACGGTCGTGGCTTTGACGAAACGCATTACGAGGAAGCTTCGTACGAGCTGCCGCTACGAGGCCGCGAGTTCCATGCCCGCCCTGGCCGGAAACGGGATCTATTTGCGCTTGGATCGGCCATTTACGAGATCACTACGTGGAAACGCCCCTGGCAAGGTCTCGAGGATGAAGAAATCGAATCTAGATATGCCAGAGAAGAGTTTCCTCCCCTAGACGGAAATGTAGCAGGTTCTATTATTTCCAAGTGCTGGAAGGAAGTCTACGAGACTGCGGACGAGGTTGTTACGGACCTGAATCAATGCTTTGAGTCTCTAGGAAAGGAAAGTTGGCCTGCGTTGCCTTGTGTTCTCGAGGCGGATTCGATGGATGCAAAGCCATCTGCAAATGAGGCCATTATATCATGAATCTCACTATGATTTGCACTCTGATATCTGCCTTTCAGAATTTTGACTGTCCATCTTTGACTATTTAATATTCCGTTCCATGATTTCCCCCCAGCTCTCCCGCAACATTTGCACTTGACCTAGCCCTTCTGATCTGCTTCTAGTTAGGTAACAATGATCAGCTCGCGAGCATAGGACTTTACCTATGACGGCCCTGGCTGCACATCGCCCAAGAATTCTCCTGGCAACTAGGAGGTAAGCACGGGATACAAGTAGATCTTCATTCCCTTGAGATGTGCCTGAACTCCTTGCGGGATGCTATTGAAAATGTCGCTCGCAATCTTTCCACGTCTCTTTGCATTCGACAGATCTTTGACTTCACTGTTTTGGTGCATCCTTATTAGGCCCACCACAGAGACCACAATCGTATGGACCCTGTTTCCCGCTGCCGCCGCACAGCGAACAGGGCTTCTCCCATCTTTTTCCTTTTTTCCCCTTGCCGCAGGTGCTATTAATACGGGAAACTGCCGGCTGCTAGATAATCAGACTTAAAGACCAAGAACGTTGACATATTGGGGAATACAAACATTCAGGTACTCCGTGTGTGTGTGTGTCAGTGAGTGTCTTTCTTGCAACCCCCTCCTGCAACTTCTCGATCTATCTTAAACGTCTCTTCGCCGAATCGCCTCGTCGAGGTAGACTAAAATGTCGCAGCAGTGTCACAATTGCCCTAGGGGTTTTCAACACTGACGAAGAACTAGAGAATCACGTCAACATACAGCAAGTTAGTCTCTGCTAAGCCGAAATTCCTTCAGGGCTCCGCAGGGGAACTCTTAGCGATAGGGTGTTGGCAAGGCGGTCCAGCTCGGGCTTCAATGTGGCGGGTGCTCTCAAAATGGCTCCTCCGCCAGTCGCCTTGTTCATGCGCCTTCGGTTTGGTCGGGTATGCTCGGACCTGGCTCTGCTGGTACTCTCTCAAAGCCTCTTTGCTCCAGCCTACCGGCGCTTCTCATATAATCGTCTCCGTTCGGCCTTGAGTTGGTCTGCCGTTTGTCTCTTCATCACGGATCTACTTTGTAGTCCAAGCCGCTCGAGTTCTTCTGTCAGATCGACGTAGTCTTCCTGTTTCTCCAGTTCCGCCTTAGCCTCGGAAGGGAGAGTTTGAGGTAGCTGCGCACTCCTCTTCATTGTCGCGGAGCGAAAGTCAGCAGTAAGGTCTCTTCTGGGATTCATGCTTAGAAAGACTGCCGCGCCGTCAATGGTGCACATATTATCCAGATAGAGGTGGAGGAGAACTTTCGGGTTTCTCTGTCCGGTAAATTTTAAAACCTGTCCTATTGCCTCACCACTGTCTGATAGTGACTCAGTTAGTAGTGAATGATATTCGCGAAACTAAACCACCACATACCATGAGCCTTTATAAGGATCTCGCGACGCGGAGCAAAAAAAAACCCTGCACGTACTGCCCAATCAAGGGCCTGTCTGCCCCATGCTGTCGGGTCTCTCCTCTTGTCTACTGGCCCCTCTGAAGACCATTATAGGAAGACCGGCTTATCCTCCTTATCCTTTGCCCACTCTATCATCCTGAAATCTTCATTCTCGGGCGGCTGGAGCCTAAGGACGTCCTCGATAGTGTGGTAGTCCTTAAAGGCACCGGTGGAGAGGATATTTGCGAGCCAATGCAAAGAGGTGGTGGCAAGCCGTCAGGACCCTCCATCCTCTCCGCCATAGGATGTTCCGGTCTAGGCAGTGATTAGCACTACTTAATTACCGGGCGGCCTTATAACTTACTGTTTCTCGTCCATTCCTTTACAGTATTCCCTCTTAAAACCTATCTTTAACTCCGGCTCTCCGTCATTCTATGCCACTATAAACTCAATATCCTTTACATAAAGTTAAAAGCCGAAACTCTCTTCTTCCCGTCTCCTCGGCTCTCACCTTATATTTCGCTTAACACACTTCTTGTAACCTAGCTAAAGTGTAGTAGTGGCAGTTTAACAGATTAGAATTTTCTACCCGATACCCCTATCATATATATAGTCATAATGATCGTAAAACCACAGTTGCTCTTACATATGAACATACTTCTTTATAGTGAGGAATGTCGGCTCCCTTTTTATGTCTTTTACGCCGACTTTGTCTTTTAGTTTCCCCTTAAGTACGCTTTTTAATCATTAGTGATAGACAGAGTTGCTAATTGCTTACGGCCCGTGGGATAATATGCTATGGTGAACTCATAGGCGCTATTGAACCCTTGACTTTATTGGGAATGACTTCATGATTCTCTCGCTCCCAAGCATTGCAAAATCGGCGCATTTTGATGCGCAAAGTACGAGGTGTAGGTCTCCCGGTCTCCTTAGTAAGTCGACCTTCTATCCCACGCCATACTGTCTCCGCTGTCACGGGGCTAAGGCCCCCTATTCGTATCCGGGCTTGGGCCCGGTAGTCCGGTAGTTTTCCGCAGCTTCCGCTGCGGGCCACCGGCTCCACCCGCTGTATATATATATATCACGCCCGCAGGTTCCGCTGCGCGGCTTCCTCTCTCTTTCTCCTTCGTAGATTAATCCATATATTGGAGTCCTCAACTCTGTGCAATACTTCTTGAGCCCCTTACATCCGCGAAATGTTTCATGGTCTGCCTGTCTCTGGGGTCTGAGCCTGGCAACTTTTTCAGATATCTATGCATGTTAGTGCATATTCTTACTAACCGCATAGGAAAGCTCTTAACCTACGCTTTCCATAAGCTAAAGTCTCTGTTGTATGCCTTTCTGCTCCTTTTCTCCAACCGCCTGCGGACAGCATAAGGGTCGGGAAAAGGCTCCCTCGGTTGCAGTTGAAGTTATTCCCACCTCGCTGAGGCACAGCGGGTTAGTGCCGGTGCAGGCTGCTTACCACCTGTGCTGGGGTGTGTAGCGCCGGTGCGGTCTCCCCAAAAACAACGAGTAATCGCGTGCAACCCTGCAGGGGCACAATGACTGGATTCGTCTTTTATAACACCTCTTCGCCGGACCTCAGTGCCACACGGGATACACAGTCGTCCCTCGATCTGTACAGATTGGTGTGCATACTCGGCGATTCTCTTCTCCCCCATGCTGCAGTCATCAACACTGCGAGTTTGCCGGCCGACGTGCGCACGACGATGGCGTGGCGTCGGAACACCGGCGCCGTGACTTGCTTCTTGAACTCCTTCATCTCGCTGCGTAAGATGAAGACGCCCCTGATGGTACGAGGCGCGGTGGTGTACCCGGGCGCCGCCCTTCCCGAATGGGAGGTGAGGACCGTGGAGCTTAACCATGAAGATCCTGACCTGGCGAGTCAGCTTGAAAACATGGTTAGAACACTTGAAGAGAAAAACAATCGACAACATGACGTTCTGGGGAATCATTGCTATTGCAGACATGCTCTTTGACGCTGTCAGAGCATTCCTTCCGTCATGGTTCCGAACCGCTCAAGCCGGGTGCGCACCGCGGGCTTCCGGGGTGGTGTCTAAACGTCTTCAGGTCTTCGAAGAAGGCAGGGTTGACTCGCTGGACGATGAACTCAAATACGATCTTGAGAAAGGACCAGCTGGCGAGAATTGCGAGAAGGGGAACGAAGGGCACATCTGCGCTTGCCTTGCTTGCATTGCAAGTGGCTGAGCCTGCTGGATCTCATGAGTCATGACACCGACTCCAGTCTCCATATTGGCTCCTCGGTATGAGGGACTGAAATAACGAAGAGTGTACGAGGGGACAGTGTGCATCAGGTGGGCTCGACGAGGCCTGGGAACGTGGCAAGGAGCGCCCAGTCGAAGAAGTCCTTATAGAACAGGAGCGCGGTGTCGATTAGCCACCGTTAAAGTTGCTAAACCCTTTAACCGGACGTCGAAACATCAACCCTGAAACCAGTTGTCTTCTGATTGTCAGGTCCATGTCTCTTTTGTTTTTGCGGAAGAGAAAATTTGATCGTTCGGTTTTTACGTACGGGATGAACTTCTAATGTGACGAGTGAGTATCTGCTTATCTTTCCTTTCTTGTCGTGTTCGAGTTGGTCTGTACCTTTACGAAGATCGATGTGCTGGCGTTTATACCGCTCTGGTATCCCGCCATTTTGAAGGTTGACGGCATTAAATTCTACGATCGCATTTGGACTTTAGATGGCCTCCTTCTAGGAACTCAACTGGCAAAAAACCTTCTCCATGTTTCTGGTCAGCTGAGTTTGGAGTGGGTAGGTGTGTGCGGTTATTTGCCGGAGAAACAGCAGTGTCGTACCCAAACTTTACCCGTGCCTACAGTTTGACCATGTGCCGAACTTCCTTTCAAGACCAAGGCCGCAAAAAGGCTGTTATAAAATCCAGCGCAACAGTACGGACCAGCGTACAATGGCTACCAGAACCCTGGATATCGGGGGGGATACCAGAACAATGGTTACCAGCAACAGAATAACGGCTACCAGAACAACGGATACCAGCAGCAGAACCAGAACGGATATTAGAATAATGGGTATCCATCTCCTCGGCATTGATGACGACGAGGAAAAGGCCGAGATCGACTGGCACAAGGGCGTTCGCATTCCCAAGGGCAACGACACTTTTCACCTACGTCCCCATCAGCTCGCCGACGCTGCCGACATCTTCAAGCGCTCCCTCGGCGCCGTGCCTGGCGTCTTGCCTCTCCAACGAGGTCGGCATGGGGAAGACGTCTACCATCATGGCCACCTTCTTCATGACCCACCTGCACTGGGTGCGCGAGAAGGCGGCAGGCCGCCCAGTCCGCGCGGGACCGGTCTTGGTCTTTGAGCCCGCAAACTTGGTGACCCAGGTGTTCAACGAGCTGGCAGCCTTCTGGGGCGGCATCCTGAAGCCGCATGTGTTCTACGGCAGTAAAAAGGCACATGTCAATAACCCGGCCATGTGCGAGGCGACCATCAGGAAGAAGGAATTCTATGAGCTGCTTGATACCTTGGCCGAGGCCAGTAACGATCCCCAAGGAAGTTCCAGGCTTTACATCCATGAGAAAGTATGGTGCTTTGCACCCGTGTGAATTTTCTGAGACTTTTTTAAGCTAAAGCTGAAGGTTTTGAAAATGCAGATTTTGGTGAGGAAACAGATTAAAGTGTAGGTACGGGCAAAGTTTGGGTACGGCACACCGAGCCCATGGACTGCCACGAATACATTACGTCCGTACACGACACGGATGAATCCAATTAGAATCCAGCGTTACGAAGTACTTTAATGCTCTACCAATTTAGCCTATGTCACTTGTACTAACAATCATCGTTGTTATAGAAAGTGACTTCTTAAGTTAATGCCGTGACTTGATCCCTTTGGCCGTGAACAACTCCAATTTCTTGGCACGATTAGTAGTACCAATATCTGGCTGATCAGATTCATGGTGCTCGAGGTACTCAGAAACCGTGTTTTTTGGTGGCACCCAATCGCATTTCTCCCATACCCCTGTTGCCAAGAAATTGGAGTTGTTCACAGCCAAAGGGATGGCTTGTATACGGTAAAAACTGGCAGAAAAAAGAGCGCATTATGATTGGCTGGACCCCTGTTTTAGCACAGCGTCACTTATCACGAAGTGGCAGCAACAAGCACGACAGGGTTGATCCAATTAAATGCAGTGTTACATCAGTACCTCAATTCCCATGCTAATTTAGCCTATGCCACCTGTATCAACAAAAATTGCCGTTATATACATAGAGATACCCCGCAGTCCTCACAGTCATACCTGTTTATATTGTCAATTGAGGTACCCAACGATTTGCCAGGGATACTGCGCACAGACTAGTTTCCATTTTCGGGGAGGTGTTGTTTCCTGCCACTTCATGCGATCGGCCCCCGTATCTGCCCCTGCCAACTATGCCTGATCGGGAAGGTACCTGGGCAGCACATGCCGATAGATCGTGCAGGAATGACGGAAGGCGCCGGCAACACAAAGCACATTCGCAGCCAACGAGACGCGCGACGGAGGCAAGGACCTTACGGAGCAGGTAAATTGAGGTCGTCTAATTGAGCAGTCACGGCGGAATCTAGCAGCCAATGCATTGATTTAGCCGTTGCCTCCTGCATGGCTCTGAGCAACATTGACTGGATGGAGCTGCTTAATTTGGTTTGCCCCTCCGGGGCCGATCAATCCTCCACTGTACCTTAACTGGTAAGGGGCAGCGGAAGCCTGGCAGCTGCCAAGGCAGGTACGAATGGCCATAATACATACCGTACCTTCTTAATTGACCGTGCCTGCGTTTACTGCGTACTTCTGTTGTCATATAAGACAGAGCCCGTGTTCCTTCCATCGGAGCTCGAGTTTGCGTAATGTTTCTAAAAAGCTTTCACCGAGGCTTCAATTCGTCATCGCCTTGGAGGACGCAACTGAGGTTTGGCACCGAGAAATTGGTTCGCTAGCCGCCAGCCCACACTCCTTACCACCACCGATAGTATTTACAAGGAATATTGCAATCATGATGCTGCTCTCCTTGTTGTTCGCGGCTGCGGCGTCAGCTCGCGTCATGGACAGCCTACTGGCAGTGCCTAAGGGCTGGAAGGAGGTCCGTCAAGCTTCGTTAAGCGAGTCCATCTCGTTACGGATCGCCCTGCGCCAGCAACACTCGGAGGCATTGGAGCAAGCTGTCCTCGAGATGTCGACTCCCGGCCACCCGAACTACGGAATGCACATGACTCGGGACGAAGTGCGATCATACACAGCGCCATCAGAATCCGCAATCTTGAGTGTTACCGAGTGGCTTCACGAGCATGGCATCCGCGCTTCAGTGGATAATGATTGGGTTTCCTTCACCACCACAGTGGGCAAAGCTGATGAGCTCTTGAGCACAAAGTTTGCCTGGTATGAGTACTCGGAAGGTGGTGGCTCGAAGCTCCGGACCCTCTCTTACAGCGTCCCCGACGATGTCGCCGCCCACGTTGATCTTGTCCAGCCCACTACCCGATTTGGCCAGCTCGGCTCCCAGCGGTCGACCATCTTCGACATGCACCGTCTTGAACCTGCCGACAATGCGGCAAAGAGCTTTGCGACCGACGTCAGTGAGGTCAGTGAGGCCACCTGCGGCTCCACCATCACCCCGGCCTGTCTCAAGTCGCTCTACAACGTGAACTACACGGCTTCTGCTTCTGGCAACCTGGTCGCTTTTTGCTCCTACCTCAATGAGTATGCCAGATACTCGGACCTGCAGTCGTTTGAGAACCAGTATGTGCCCGCGGCCAAGGGCCAGAACTTTTCGGTTGAGCTGGTGAACGGAGGCAAGAATGACCAGACAGCGTCTGATGACAGCGGTGAGTGCCCAACACCCCCCATGGCATAACTCTAGATGCTCATATCATTCCAGGAGAGGCAAATCTTGATGCTCAGTATGTCCTCGGCTTGGCCCATCCAATTCCCATGCTCGAGTACAGCACCGGTGGCCTCGGGCCGCTCGTGCCTACTGCGGATCAGCCATCGCAGCCGGGCAGCAACGAGCCCTACCTGAATTTCCTGACGTACATCCTTGCGCAGCCCGATTCAGCCCTTCCGCAGACGATCTCGACATCGTACGGGGAGGAGGAGCAGTCGGTCCCGCAGGAGTACGCGCTCAAGGTGTGCAACATGTTCATGCAGCTCGGTGCCCGCGGTGTCTCGGTGCTCTTCTCGTCTGGTGACTCAGGCCCCGGCAACTCGTGCGTGCGCAACACCGACAATGCTTCGTACTTCAACCCCACGTTCCCTGCTGGCTGCCCGTACGTGACGTCTGTCGGTGCGACAACAGGAACGAACCCAGAAAGGGCCGTGGCCTTCTCCAGCGGCGGTTTCAGCATCTACCACTCGCAGCCGAGCTATCAGAGTGCTGCAGTCCAGTCCTACCTCAAGAGCATCGGCAACACATATTCAGCATACTTCAACGCGTCCGGTCGCGGCATCCCTGATGTTGCTGCCCAAGGCGCTAGCTTCATGGTGATCGATAAGGGATATAGCTCGTTGCTCTCCGGCACAAGCGCGTCGTGCCCGACATTTTCGGGTATTGTGGCGCTGTTAAACGCAGCGAGGAAGGCCAAGGGCGAGCCGCCACTCGGATTTCTCAACCCTTGGTTGTACAACAACACGGCTGCCTTCACCGACATCACGACCGGTTACGGCGGTGGATGCTCAGGGAACCCGACTTTTGGCAGGAACGGTGCACGCTTCAATGCCACTGCAGGGTGGGACCCGGTGACAGGGTTGGGCACCCCCAAGTTTGACAAGCTGCTTGCCGCTGTCGCCCCGGGCGTTCCGAATGCTTGAGAGCATGACCCGCTATGAACTCGGGATGGTCTCCCGCTGCGCGCAACATACGCGACGAGGGGTTAATGGATAAATATTCGATAGTAATAAACGATCGTCCATAGTCTGCCGTCGCTGTGTGAATGAGAAATGATGATCCATAGTACTTGCAACGTGTCACAGCGTGGGCGGTGAATCCACAACTCATGACACACTGTTTCTTTATTATTGATGACCTGAAGGCTGTCTGTCTGCGTCGCAGAAGTAAGCCGGCGATTGAAATCGATTCGCTGTGCTGACCTGCATGAGTGCCTATATGTGGGGATTTATGGCTGAGGTCGAACAATTCCGAGCTCTTGTCGGTATCCAAGTTAAGACGATCAGACTGTTAAACGTCCACTTTGGGACTGTTAGGACCAACGCTCAGCCTGCGCGGGAGTGGCGGACGATCGGCGTCTTACACAGCACTATATGTATGTATGTATGTACAGCCACTAACGAGCAGTTTGGTGTGGCAGTCTGCATGATCCCCCTGTTAATCTGCGAAGTCCAGGATGCGATGCGGAGAAAGACCAATGACAAACGACTTCCCAAAAGTTTCACGTCAGCATTTTACCTCGATTTTTTTCTTCCATATGAATATTATCGAGCCCAACGTATGTACAAGAGTGGCAGCAGACGAAAAGATATCACATCTCAGAACCAGCATAATGTCGTCAGTCATGACTTGCATATGTTGCTACCCAATATCATGCGATATCTTCCTCTTTCGCTCTTCCCATGTTGGCTGTGGAGCTTCGGAGCACCTGCCGATCTGTGACTCGAGATTCGGGCAGTCACGCTTCATCGCCCGGCCGGTAAGTATGTAGCTCCGTGAGTTAGCTCCATTATCGTCAATGCGGGATGCCGAGTGACACGATAACGACCGGATCGAATATTCTCAGCTGCATGACGGGAAAGCCGGACAGTCTGAACGCAGGAAATACAAAAGTTGCTTTGGTAGCTGCCTTGCCTTCTAATAACCTTTTCCTTATCCTATGTTGCGTCGTCATCTTCTTTAGTATACATGCCCCTGAAAAATCAAGCAAGTTAATGCGTCCCAAGGACAAGCCATCCCCACCAGGCCCGATCTTGCTGCCGTAGAGCTCTCCACATTTCTCCAAGCCAGCAAAACTCTCTTTCGCCAACGAGCCAACCACCACAAGATGGATGCCTTCTGTTCCGCATAGGAGTGTACCATCCAGTGCTTTGCACGGCAAGAGACAGCTCTCACAACCAAAAGTTGGCAATAGTACACGAAGGGTGGTGTGACTTGTGCAACCCCACTAAGGTAGCTGCGCAGCGTTGTTCTCAGACCTAGTCACGATTAAGTCATGGTGGGGACCGTTTCGATCGCTCTTTGTTGTGTCTGCTCATCCCGGCATTGTACACCCACCAGATGATAGGATGACAGAGGATCACAAGGAAAAGTCGTAGAGCAGAAAAGCGAAGAAACTAAAGCTTTGCATTCCTTCAACCGTTCGCCCTTCCCCGAACCCCTCACTTCCCTGCGGCCTTGCGTTCCTTGGCTTCCCCAAGCTGAGGGTTGCACTTGCCTGTGCACTTGATTGCGTGCATTTGCCCACCGCTACTCGCTCCTCATCGCGCCTTCCCAGTCTGTTGTACATATTCACGGTTGACCTGATGTGCCCTCATCTCATCTTCTGTTGCTCGCCGACCGAACGAAGCGCGTAAGGGAAAGGGACGCTGTGAATTTTGCCGCGGTGCCCTAGCTCTATGCGCTCCCGCCCCATCCTCGAGGCGAGAAACTAGAATCAAACCCTGAAATCGGGAACGGCGCGGGCGCTCAAGCCACATCATCACACAAAGTCTCCGCTCCCAATCTTCAGCTAGCATCCAGGCCCTGTGGTTGTCAAACACCGCTAGCGCCAACTGCCCATCCCTGTCCAGTCGGCTGTTTTCTTCGCCTTCTCCGCCAAACCGCCAATTACGCTTTCGCTAGCACATCCTGGCTCGGACCATTGGAGCTAGCCTGGGACGCCTGGTCAGTGTGCAGAACGGAAACTGCAGTTCGGGTGGTCACGCAGCGGCCAACCTTTCTCCAGACAGTCCAGACGAAGGGAAAAGCAAATTTCATGCCTTCTCAACGTTCGCGCGGCTCAACCAACAGAAGCTCGACTCCGCAGAACTCATCTCGAGTTACGCATACCAAGTTTCGGCACCAACAGATTGCTGCAGGTTTTGCGTCGAGTCGCGTCGCGGTCGCAAGCCTCCCTTCAGAGGGCCGAACTCTGGGCGCAAAAAATCGGCAATCCTCGTCATTGTTTTTTCGAGCTAGAGAGTTCGGCCGCGATGGACCCAAGACAACAGCCACAACACCCGTACTCGCGCAACGCCGCTGCGTCCCCTTTTAGTCGGGCATCTTATCCACCGCCGGCGACTAGCGCGACAGCACCAACGGCGGCAACAGCTTCGGCGCAGTCGCCGTACCTTGCCTCAGCTCATCCGCCCTCGACGAGCCCTGCATACCCCGAGCTGCATTCACGAAAACCTTCCGACCCTCCGTCCTACTATCCTCCGTCACGGCAATACCCTCCCGACCCCGGGCCCATGCCGCCGTCGAACCACTCGCGACATCAGAGCGCGTCGTCAATAACATCGGGTCCGCCCATGAATCGCGGGATGCCGCCGCCTTCCTCGCCGCCGCAGCAGACCCAGGGTCTGAATGCGCACCAGATGGGTGGCCTTTACGGGCTGCCGCCACCCCGACCTCCACCTGTGTCGGTTGGGCCGCCGACTGCTTTTCCGAGAGGACGCGAGTTGCCAGCGCTGGACTCACTGCCGAGGACAGCACCTTCGGGCAGCAGCATGTCGATATCGTCGATGCTTGGTGGTCCGCCTCCTGCTCGGGAAGCGTCCGCGCCATCCGCTCCGTCCCAATACCCTCCCGCGCCGCCTTCGACCTCGGCTGCGCCTACATCGTACGGTCAACAACCGATCCACGCGTCTCCTCGAATACACTCGGCAGCGCCGCCCGAATATGCTCCTGCTCCATTTCGCCGGCCGCAGACACCAGAGCGCCATAGGCTATATGACAATAGGGATCCTAGGGCGACTGCAGCCGGGTCACCTCAGGGTATCTACTCGACTCCTGAGGTTCAACGATATGGAACGCCCCAAGCATACCAGCAAAGAGGCCCTCCGCTTACCGCGGCAGAACAGGCGAGGGAGCAGCAGGGGCGCATTAATGGTGCCGTTCCTCCTCGGCCAAACAGTCAGCCAAAGTCATTTCCAAGCGTGGCGCCGCCGCGGCCCATGGAGATGGGGAGACCACCACCAGGTGAAGTGTATGGGCAACATCGGGAAGAACTAAGAGTGTCTGGCGAATACAATCCCGAGCGCCCCATAAGAGTTCCAAAGTACGAAGAGCAGAATTACCTATCGGAAAGAGAGAGGCAAGAGCGGGAACGGGAACGGCAGGAGCGAGAAATCGAGCTACGGGAAAGAGAACGTCGAGAACGGACAATGTCGGGAAGCGACAACGGGCGGCCGCATGCTATGCACCCGGCAGATTATGCGCGACAGATGGAACAACGACAGATGGAGCAACGTCAGATTGAACAGAGACAGATGGAGCAGAGGCAAATGGAGCAAAGACAGATGGAGCAGCGACAGATGGAACAAAGGCAAATGGATCAACGAGCACAAATGGAACAACAACAGAGAACGGCAGCGTTTAATCGACCTCCCGATCCGAGAGAACAAGGTCACTGGGCGAGACCTGGTTACGACCCGGCAAGGCCTCCTCCCTACGACCCTGCTGGCCACCCCCGGCCACAGGACTATCCGTCAAGTAGTGCACCGCATTACAACGGCCATCCGTCGTATGCTCCAGCACCTGCTGAGCGCTATCCCCCGACCTCGCACCCGCCGCATCAACACAGCATCCCTCCCCAGGGGCCTAGCGCGGTCCAGCCCTACGACTCCCCCGAAAGGCAGAGATTGAACCTCATGCATCTTGAGCAGCGTCAACAACAGGGCCCGCCTCGCACTAGGGAAGACACCGCTGTTCCTCCCCCCTCGGTGGCGTACAACATTGGTGCTGTTTACGAGTCACCTCGGAATCGGCATATGGAGGAGGTTCCTGCACCATCCGGTCATTCACGGAATCTGCTCGGCATACAGGAGACTAACCGCAAGGGCGGCCGCATCTCTCCCCTGCCCCAGGCTGTTCAGGGGGCCCAGCCTCAACTTCCCGGCCCGGCCGGCGAGCCAGGCATCAAGAGCGAATTCGGCCGTATGTTCTCGGGTATTGGCAGTGGGCTGGGTGCGATATCGAGTCCAGTGCCTTCTGGAGCTCAGCTTCCTTACACGAATGCCGGTTTGGCCCGTCGCGACGACTCCGATGGTACTCCGCATGAACCTGGCGCGGACGTCTCAGCAAAGGGCTCGGCACGTGGGAAGCGGAGGAAGCTGAAGGAAGATGACAGCAGGAACGATGATGAGAGCACAGGTAGACTAACACCTATCGGCGGCCGTGCCAAGAAGGCCAAGACCCACTCTCACCATCACCATCAGTATGTGGAACTCCCTGTATCCCCCTAATTTTTTAGATCCCAAACTAACTCATACAAGCCATCACCACCACCATCATCATCACGCGGAGCAGAATTTGTCCCCTGCGCTAGGCGGCACACCCTTCAAGAGCGTGAAGGGCTCAACGCCGGGACCATCACCAACAGCCGCCCTTTCGAGAGACCTCCCAGCAACTCACCACCACGCTGTGCCTCGCTCTACTCCTCACGTTGCCAACAATAATCACACACATGGTTCGAGTGCTAAGTCTGCCGTTGCGCCTGTTCCAAGTCCAACCACCGTGGTTGTTCCCAAGCCCAAGCAGATGGTGTCCTCCAAAGCTGTTTTGGAGAGCGTGGCAGACCGACCGCGATCTCACCTGGGCGACGTTGTGTACGATCCAATTCTCAAGCCCGCTCGCGTGCAGGATCCACGCACAGGCCGCCCACCTCGCAGTGGCTTCTCATCTACTCCTAGACCTCTCCCCTGGGACTTGATTCAGGACAAAGAGAACTGCACCTTGACAGTGAAGGTTGGCAAGGAGCACCTGACAGCAGCTGCGAGGGAAGAAATCACGTCGCGAAGAGCCGTTTGGGGAACAGATGTGTACACAGACGACTCCGATGTGGTTGCAGCATGTATCCATGCCGGCTGGATCAGGGGCGAATGGCCCGAGGATGTGGACCCTGATCTACTAGGTTTGGACGATCAGAGGGTCAAGACACCCGATGTGAAGGAGTCGAAGGGCCGCAGCAGGGTCGCAGCAAATAAGAATGGAAATCATCAGAACGGCAACGCTTCTCAGCAGCAAGCTACCGTGGTAAATGTCCTGACAGAACCGCCGAAGACTGGTCCCATGGTGGTTCCGGAGAATCGGGATATGCAAGTAACTCTCTTGATCCTACCTCGGCTGGAGAAGTATACTTCGACTACGCGGTTTGGCATCAAGAGCCGGGAGTTTGGCGGTATCATTGCAGCCGACGGCGTTGGCGTTGACGAGACGATGGCTAACCAACGACGGGCAGCGCATGACGGTATCAGCTTCATGATCACCGGTATTCGGTGGGTTATGAACGGAGGTGCCTCGCAGAACCGTCTCAGGGGCAAGGAGCGCCGTGAGAGGATACGAAAGGCTTTAAGAGAAGTCGAACTTGGACCTGCCTGGGCGGGCGGGAGTGGACGCAGCTTGAATAAGGAGAGTCATGCTCGTGAAACAAACGGAACCATACAAAAAGCGGCGGCGGCTGAAAAGGCAGCAGCAGATGAGGCATCTGGTCACTGGTGGAAGCAGCAGCAGCAAAATAAACAACAGCAACAGGAGCCTTCCAGCAAGGCTTCTAGCAAGCCCCCTAGTGAGGGCAACAAGGAGAATCATCAGCCTGTCGATGTTCCCATGGAAGAAGACAAGGAGCCTGAGGTTGGTGCTTCCAAGAAGAAACCTCAAGCAAATGGGAATTTAGATGACGTCGTTGCCGCTGCTGCTGCTATGGACAGCAGTGAGAAGAATGGTACTGCTGAGGATGGGAACGAGGCGAAAGAAAAACGTCAACCAGCTGAGCAAGATTCATCGTCGGCTGTCAAAGATGGTGAAGCTCAGAAAGATGACGAAGTCAAGGAAGCAGCCAAGGAAGTAGTAGCCAAGGAAGGACCTGTCACGGAAGTCACGGAAAGGAAGGAGGGAGAAGGAGAAGAGAGTGCTGAACCTCTTCAACCCGCCGCGTCTGCTGCACCAGTTGAAGCATAAAAAAGCAAACGTACTTCACTCACAGTCTCAGGCCGTTTTTATCATCTATTTATTCGGTTGGCACTACTCTTTTTGTGGTTGGTATGTTTTGGTTTCGATACCTCTTGCGTAGTAGACACACGTCTCACAGTATTCTTTTTTAGCTCTGGCCCTTCGCAAATCTAGCAAGTGTAGCAAGCAGCAGCCTACCTAGTCAAACTCGAAATTATATAATTGTAACAAAATATAATGTATTCAAAACGTCGTTAACATGGAGATTTAAGCATGCTGTGTGTCCCTGCGGTTCGCGAGTTTTAAACTGAGCAAGCAAATGACTTGAAATCTCGCTTATGTTGGAGTGGTGACTTGTAAACGTAATATTATCTTTGGCACTTATCTTAACAATGAAGTATGTATTGTACATACATTGATATTTTTTATTATTTTACAAAATGTTGTTGTTCTGTAGAACTTGATCAACTCTGTCGTCATTGGCCACCAACTCAGGCGAATCGTGTACATGAGACCACCAGATTAGACCGGGTACATCTCCCATCTCGTTCTATATATATATATATATATATATATATATATATATATATGTATGTATTGTATGTACAAGAACATGGGGGTACATGGGTGACGTATATCCTTGAAATGGTCGCGTGCCCTCCCCTTTGTTTTGGGGAAAGGGGATTTTTAAGTGATGACGTGTTTTTTGTCAATTGTCAACTATCCTCTCAACACAACACACAGTTTCATCATCTCGATGTGTATATGTGTGTGTGTGTGTGTGTGCATGCGAGTGTGATGTGGCGGGGCAACATTCCGCATTTCGACAGCTGCCACGCCACGTTGGTTCGGTAAAACTCCCCAACTCGAACCGGCACGTATGTGCATATGTGCATATGCATATTTGTTGGCCCGTTTTGTTTGCCCGGCTGAAAAGGGGGGACGGGATATATGTTCATGTTGGTTGTGTGTGTTGGTTGTGCGTGTTGGTTGTGCGTGTTGGTTTGTTGGAGTGATCGTGATCGTCGACAACCCCCCCGTATAATGCAAGGTACAGCGCCCTACCATACCCCAAACACAACCAACATGAACCGTGTGCTACGTAAAAGAGAACGGCAGGAGGGGAGGAGGTGTTTTAAAAGTCAGTGACGCGTCCGTTGAAGCTCCAATCGCCCCTGGCGCCCCATCGTAATGGTTCGTTTTTCGGGCCGCCGACCTCTCCCGTCTTGGGGTTCTTGTCGCCCTCGAACTCGGGCGGCGCGCCCTTGCGGATGCCGCCACTTAGGGAGCCTCCGCCGTCGCCGGATACTGTTGATGCTGCTTGTACGCTCGCTGTGTTGGTGTCTGTCGGGGAGGAGACGTGTCGGGAGGTTGCTAGAGGAGACGATGCCGGGGAGGCAGCAGCAGGGGGGATTTGCGTGTGCGAGTGTAAGGCGGCTTCCGCAGCCCGTTGCAGACGTTCAAACTCGGCTTGTTGCTCGGCTGGAAGACGAGGTGGTGCGGGTTGGTCTTTTAACGAGAAGGGGTTGCTGTACACCCTCATTGAAGTGGAGAGGTGACGGGTGGTGATGTGTTGAAGGGGGCGGCGGAACGTCGTCGGCAATCGTCGAGACATGTTGACAATAAAACGAGACAGGGAGAAACCGGTCAATTGCAACAAAGTTCAAGGTAAGAAGGGTATAGAGTTGACAGGTTACAGTCAATGCCTCAAAAAACAAGGTAGTATAAGGTATAAAAAGGACGTTGAAAAGTAAGTGTATGCTGGAGGCAAAAAGCTAAGCGTTACAAAGCCGGTTGGGATGGACTGCGATCGAAACCTTTCAACCGGAGCGTGAATGACGGAATCGCCATCCGCGGTTCAAATTCAAAGGCCAATGGGTTGGTGGAGCCACCACGAGAAACTGTTGAAACTGCCATGGCGGTCCCGAGGTTGAACCGCGGCGGCCCCAGTGACATGGCTCCCGCTAGGAACTTCCCCGGCGATCGCTTTCGCCCGTTTTTTTACCTTTTCCTCGTGCTGCTCGAACGCAGTGCGACACACACACCACACGTTAAAACGCCACACTTCCTCCCCCCAAAGGGGAAATGGGAATTCTGGACGATCACGAACCTTTCTAAATGTAGGAAGGTATGACTCGACAAAAATGCCAACGCGCGGCTGCTTGCACCGTTCTTTGTGTTTTCGTTCCACGTCTGCCTGTTTCTTCGCATGTTCCTCCTTCTTTCAGTCGTCATGATGTACTGGTTCGTCAAGCCATTCTTTCCCAATTCATTGACCGCGCTTGCCGACGTCATTCGATGACTCCCGTGAGGAAGGTCCCATTGCCAGTTAGCATGGTATATAAACATACAGATAACTGGGTCAATGGGCTTCGCCCCGTTGATGAGGCGCGATGGGGCACAAAGTACATACAGCGCATTTGAACCCCAGAATTTCCAGGAATTGGCTCTTGGATCGGGCCATTGGGCTTGAGGCGGTCAGATCCAATGTCACACTTGTCGCAGGCTTTTTCCTTGTCCTACCGCCGCTAGGAGTGTTGACAGGCACAACTAACCTTCAATGACACAAATTCCAAAAGCCCAGTTCGCGATGGGGTTGCATTTGGGCCCAACACAGCTCTTCCTTTGGTCTTGAGGCCTGAAATAGCGCCCTTTTCCCAGACGTCCTCATTGGCCCGTATAAGGGCGATTCCAGCGTCAACCTAAGCCCGCAACGTGGAGCCTTGTCCAGTGTTCTGTTGCGGTGTCACCTCTGATCGGTGGCCCATCGTCACGCCTAAATGGAGCAGGCCTTGCAGGCCCAGAGGTCATGCGCGACGTTGCTGCCACGTCCAATCAGACGGTGCAGTAAATTCGATTTGCAGTACAGCTGCCTTATCATGAGGCCTGCACTTAGTAACTGTACCAGCGTAGACAGGTACTTGCGACTGACTGCTGGCCTGGTCTGGCTGGCCTTGGGCAAAAGCTCAGTCGCACACACAGCCGTTCAATAGGAATGCGGCTGCCCCCGCACCCGGGAAACATGTGAGCTGCTGGCATGCAGTTGCCCTCCTACTCCTCCTCACCCTTCAGCAATCCCCGGTGTCGACGATCAAAACAATCTACGATTTTCCCCACCCACGACACCTTCCCGTTCTACCAACTCGATAGATGCGACGATCCAAGTATTCCCCTTGAGGCCTGCACCGGAAAAGCAAGCAGAAAGCAAAGCCATCCGTAGCAATGCAACGACATTCATGGCATCACCACTCAAGCCAGACCTGAACTCACTGCGAAACCGGCGGCCCCGCACCTCCCTGTGCTCCGTTGATGTGCCCCTCCGAGCGGCGTACCGCAGCGGCAGTGGACGATGGCTGAGGCTGACTACGACGAGGACGGCGGCGGCGGCTACCAAACGCCCCTCACCCCGGCCTTTATACTGGCGCCATTAAATTCGGCGGCGAAGAGGGCAACCGAGCATGTCCGGAACAAATACTACCAATACCGGCTCGACAGTAATACGTTTGGTCTATGGATAGACTTTTCAGATCCTGCAAAGCAGGAGTTTACGCTTGGCCGCAATGAGACGGACATCTACTTGCCCGAAATGAACGGCAAGCACGGCTCGTCCGATATCTCCCCACTGCAGGCCTCATTCCAGGTCGTCGAGCAAACGGGTGCCGTCCTGCTGTTCGACCACTCGGACCACCGCAGCACGGAGCCGTTCTCCAACCACAACGGCAACAACGGCTTCACAGTGCGATTTCGCAACAACACGAACTCGGTGCTTGTCGCTCGCGGCATCAACACTCGCATCGCCTTTGGCCGCGAAAGATGGTTCCAATTCGAGATCCAGTGGCGGTCGGACGGATTATACGATTTCCCCAGAAAGGATGAGCCCTACACCATGGGGCCGCGGAATGCGAGGGTTAAAAAGTATGTGCAGGGAGAGAAGGTGGGAGGGGGTGCATACGGCACCGTTTGGTGGGTCTTGGACGTTACGAATGGAAGTATAATGGCTGTCAAGAAGTTCCACAATCTGTCAGGGAAGAACTTGGAGTTTGCAACAAGAGAAGTGGCCAACCTCTTTCGGATAAACCAAGACCGCACCATACAACATGTGAGTGTCCCGCATTTCCTTTTTTTCTTGTCTTTTTTCCTTCGGCCGCTAACAAACTCGGCTGTAGGAACACATTCTCAAGATCCTGGATTATGCCGGTGGTGGTGAGAACGACAATTGGGGTGAGATCTTCATGCCGCTTAAACAAGGGAATCTCAAGACGCTGGTCGAAAAGACGGAAGGCCTGGACGTAGAAGCTGTCGCAGACACTGTCCTGCGCCAGATGCTCCTCGCTTTGGATTGCATCGCATCGCATAAGATCGTCCACCGGGACATCAAGCCCGAAAACATACTGTGGGAGTACGACGACGGCAACTACCACTTTGTTCTGGGAGACTTTGGGCTTTCCAATGATCCCAAGATCGCCAAGACAGTGGCCGGCACAGAACCGTTCATGGCGCCCGAGGTGTTCCACCGACAATCGCAGTCCACAAAAGTCGACATCTGGTCGCTCTTCGCCACAGTCGTCTGGGTGAAGAACACCAGCAATTTCCGACCGACCTGTGTGCAGCTCGGCGGACAAGACATCCACAGGTGGCTCGTCTCGATTGCCACGCTTCCCGAGTATTACCCCACCCGCATGATGGCGAGCATCAATCCCAAGAAGCGGCCCTCGGCGGCGCAGCTACTCAAAATCCTGGACGGAGAGGTCGAGGAGCTAGACTATGGCAGTCCTGCTACCACAACCTATGGCAGCCCACCGGGCGATGGCGTAGACGATCTCGGCGACCGTTTCGCCAAGGCCATGAACCTGCAGTCCGACCCGGGGATGAGCTACGGACCAGACAGCTCGGATTCCGTCACGTCCCCAGAGATACCATACTACGAGCCTTACACGTCCGGGCTGCTCGCGGAGCACTATCCCTGGGAGGGGGACTCAAGTAGCCAGGCAGGGCCAAGCAAGAAATACACGCCAGTGGGTGACGTCCCTCGTGATCATCAACGGGTGAGTTTTTTTTTCTAATCTTTGAATGTGTCTTGTAGTGCCGTCTCCCGTCCTTCTCGTGGTTGCATGACTGCGATGTTTTTCACAGCCCTTAGGCTGACCTGACTGTAACTATCAGGCTTGGGTGGCACCTTATGAGAACCCATACGGCCCGGCGGTAGAAGACCCCGGCAGTGGGACTAGCACGCAGGTGCCGGAAATGTGGACGCAAAGGCCGTATCCTACTGAAGAGGAACAACAGCATGAGCAGTTGCAGCAGCAGCAGATTCAGCAACCTGCCACCGCTACCCGACAACAGCGGAAGCAAAAGGGAAAACATAAAACCTAGTCTTGACGACGGACACGACCAATCTACATCTTTTTTGTTCAAGTCATTTTGGAGATACCTGGAGATACCAAGAAAGGCATTAGCATATTTGGATGAGTATGGGATGTATGGGCTGTATATAGATATCATGAGATTATCATAGGGTTTCATTGGGGCCATCTAAGTGAGTTGGGTGAGCAGTAGGTTGTTGGACAAGACAACTGCTAGTGTGTTGTTTATTAGGCTGCGAGCATGAGAACCGGGTATAATACATACAAGTGCTACATTCATCGGATTCGGGGGCATATGATAATCTAGTGCATCACGTCATACTGTGTGCCTCTGCTTCGAGGGTCTTGGCAGAATGACTTGTGCGAGGCGGCGTTTCGAGTAACAAAATGGTACCTCTTGCTAGATCTTGGGCATTGGGCAGTGAGGGGCACGTCTACAAACTTTTCATACTTCCCAGCGAAAATTACCAAGCTAGGAAGCGGAATACTTGACGGCGGGAGAGCTTGGTCCGAAGAGATTGACCTGCCCACAAGAATTCCATTTCCATTGCATGCCTTCATTGAGTGGTCCGTGTGCCTTCCTGCTTTCAATGGCCCGCACAAGACATAGATGTGCGTCCCCTCGGGCTTGCAATTTCTTCCTCCTACATCATCGCACTTTTCATACGCAATCAATCAATACCAATCTCCTTCTGCTATCACTACCGTTGCTGTCAATTCAGTTGCTGACAGGAAGCCATGACTTTACACAACTACCAAGAGGGGTACGAGACACATGCGACGGCGTTGTTACACAAGGATTTTCCCCGTCTTGACCACTGCCAGCGAGCAAGTCAGAGACCCTGGGAGAAGCAGCACGCAAACCATCATTTTTTATCTGGAAGGCGGAATACTGGGCGAATCAGGCGCAAGAGATATGGCTACCACGCATGTCACGGTTGATCCGTCGTAGGCCTCAGTGCAGATTGAGGTCTATTCGACTCGGCTCGAGATGCAGGAGGCCCATCACCCCTCATGTTCTTTGACTGTGGGCCAGCAACGCGCGTTTGCACCCTCTTTGTTTTCCTTAAGTACTTCGTCCATACGGCAACTTCTCTGTCCCGATTCTTCACCATCAATGAAAACCACAGACACGCGGACCTATCACGATGACGGCAACTACGAATGAACAGAATTCGGCTATGCTGACCAGCCCAAGCCGTCTCCGAAAGATTGACCTGCTTCGCGAGAAGAACATCGGCAAGTACCTGCCGCTGCCGCAGCTGGTCGCTGTCGGAGACCAGAGCTCGGGCAAGTCGTCTCTCCTGGAGAGCCTTACAGGTATCCCGTTTCCGCACGGACAAGAACTCTGCACCAGATATGCGACGCAGATTACCCATCGCCGCGACGAGCTTCAGCGGATTGATGTCAGCATCATTCCCGGCCCTCACGCATCGGAGGGCCACGCTGAGCGCCTCAAGTTGTATCGTCGACAAGTGGAGTCTGATGAACAACTCTATACTGAGTTTCCTACTATCTTGGACGAGGTAAGCCCAGTTTATCCAAGCGAGACCTACATTGTGATCTTTCTCACAACCGCCCACACTAGGTGAACGCCGAAATGGGTATTCGAACCAAGGCCAACCCGGGAAATTCTCGGACCTTTTCCGACGACGTCCTCAAGATCGAGAAGTGCGGCCCGAAAGAGGACTACTTGACAGTTATCGACGTGCCCGGCATCTTTCGCGCGACCGCCGAGGACACCACGCCCGCAGATCGTGACATGGTCAAGAATATGGTCAAGGAGTACATCCGAGACGACCGTACCATTATCCTTGCCGTTCTACCCTCTAACGTCGACGTGGCCACCCAGGAGATCCTCGACCTGGCGAAACAATACGACAAGACCGGGGATCGGACTCTGGGAGTACTCACCAAGCCGGACACACTGACGGAGCGTAATCAGAAACAGTCCGTCTGCAATTTGGTGTTGGGCACGAGGATGCCTCTGACCCTCGGCTACTACATTGTCAGAAACAGAGGCGGCGATGACGACGGCAACCCAGCCAATGCAGCCGTCGCTCAGCGGGAGGAGATGTTTCGCCACGACCTTTGGCGCTCGCTTCCGCGAGAGCGCATCGGCGTTGCAGCGTTGCGGGAGAGGTTGCAGGAACTGCTCGGGCAAATCACCGATCGGGCATTCCCCAAGCTTCTCATCGAGGCACACGCCATGCGCAAAGAGGCCGAGAAGGCGCTGGCTGAATTAGGGCCATCTCGGCAGACGGAGCGTGAGCAGCAGGTGTACCTCATGTCGATCGCGGGCAAATTTCAGCAGTTCGTCCGAGATGCCCTCGACGCGAACTACTCGTACGACGATGCATTTGCAAGGGATGAGCTACGCCTCATCACCGCGGTTTTGAACATCACCGAGCAGTTTAAACAAGATTTTGATAATGCGTCGCATAGCCACCGGTTCCACAACCCCACTGCCGCTAGATCTGATGACCCGGAAGCATCAGCTCCAGTTGGGGTTACTTCTCCTGCTTCGCACAGCGAGACGACAGCTGCAAACGACAACGACGATCTGGAGAGTGGTAGCACAGCTCAGGGAGGTTCCTTATTGGAAACATATCCCGAGCTGAAGGACATCATCGTTACGGACTGGACCATCGAGCAGCCGGTAGACGACGTCATGGAATGGATCGGTCAGATGCGTCGTCGCTCTCGCGGTGTCGAGCTGGGCACCTTTGGACCGGCCATGCTCGCTAGTGCTTTTCGGGAGCAAAGCCGGAAATGGGGCCCCATGACGGAGCAGTACATCAGCAAGGTCATACTGGCGGTCCACAAGTTCTTCCTTGGGGCCCTGGAATTCGCGTGTCCTGATGCCCGCGTGCGCGAGAGGCTGACGCCTATGATCCTACACGAGCTCCTCGATGGGTACAGAGAGGGCATGAAACACGCGCTTTTCCTCGTGGCCGTAGAGCGGGAGAAGAGGCCGTACACGCTGAATTCGGTTTTCAACATAAGCTTGCAGACATTCCGTGGACGTCGAGTTGCGGCCGCCCTGGCAGGCAAGGTCCGGAATGAGATAACAGGGAAATATGGGACAAGCCAGAAGCTCGTGGTGGATTATGAGAACATTGAGACCGCCGTCAGAGACAGGAGTAACGATGAGCACGAAAAGGAGAATATACACGACATCCTTTCGGTGTATTACGACTTGGCCCGCGACCGATTCATCGACAACATCTGGCACCAGGCGGTAGACCATGTCCTCCTCTCCGGGCCGACGAGTCCACTTGGGCTGTTTTCGGAACAGTGGGTCATTGGTCTGAGCACTGAGAAGCTGGACGCCGTGGCGGGAGAGCCTCGCGGAGTCACCGACAGGCGAGATGCGCTGCAGAAGAAGATCCGAGACTTGAAGGAGGCTATGGATGTTCTTAGGTGAGATGTAGAGAGATTCGGGGACTTCTCAACGTGGGAGTAAGTGTGTGCAATGTGGGCTTTGCATATTGTCATTATCGTGGAAGGACTGCTATTACTGAGTAGGTAGGTATGATAAGTGGGTTTAGTCAGAGCTTCTTCTCACTATTAGTCTAATAATTTCACGCCCTAAGGTACGCGTGTACTTTGAGAATGTTTGTGTTGAATGACACTTTTCAACCGTAACGTTTGCCGTATTATTTATTGCCTTTTTAGAACGCACATAATGCAGACCTAATTGATGCCAAGCATTAGCCTTAACGCTCCCCTACCTATGCAGGTAAAAAGCGCTCAACGAATGTTACCCTAGGCCTTTTCCTACCAGCACCGCCGCCCCAGTCGAAACATGATATTTCCCATCCATCCATTCCTTCCCACGGCTGGGATAATAATAATCACATCTGCTATATTACCTCTCAGTTAGTCGCCTCCGACGTTTCCTGTCGTCGTCTGCCTCGGGCGGACTTGGACTGAGACTAAAGGGTCCGGCAGGCAGGCAGGCATTCCGCTCATCCTCATAAGGTAGGTACAGGTACTCAGGCTGTCTTCGGGCCGAAGCGCAGGGCTTGGCTCTCAAGTGCAAGGCGACGACGACGACGACATCAGAAATCGACTTAACGACTTTAGTTGGCACGGGGGGATTAAATTGCTGAATTCGATCACCAACTTATCATACAATATGTTTAAGAAATAATAAATTTAATCTGTTGAACTGTCCAGGAAGAGGGAGAGTGAAGCTATCCATGTATCTTAACAAGGAGATGTGGGATGGGCACTGGCATTAAGTTTCTTTTCAAACCCTCCCACCTGCAAATGATGTGGGTTGAGAGATGTAGTAAGGCTACTACTAGCTTAAGCCCATCCAGACGGACACAGGGACGTAGAGTGGGTTGCCTTTAGACTTTAAGTTGAAATATATGCACCTAATGTTTTCTCCTTTCTTGTTTATTCGTTTCCGTTAAAAATGCTCCTTCATTAAATACAGATGTCCACCTGTGCTTAAGGTATGTACATTTTGAAACATTGAGGATTATGGTGAATAAGTACCTTACCCATAAACATGAAAGCGAAACTCTAACAATCAAGACTAGGTAATAACAGAAAAGGGTATCAAGTTTTCATCCAAACGCAGTGAGTGCATATCGTATGTCACTCCCACTTCCAACTAACAATAACCCGCCCAGCAGCTATCTCGGCGAGTTTACCAAACACGGCCGGTGAAACATCTAGGTCGGTAGGCTGACACCCTACACACCTGTCCACAACCGTGACAGCCACGCTCTTCCCCCCTTTGCTGATCATGATGAACCTCCCGCATAACGGGTTAGCGTTCGGGTCGGAGGACGTGCTGACGGCGTCAAAGACCGAATGCGCAACCGCACATGCCATGTCGGTATCGTTACTGACGAGCCCGCACGCGCCGAGCGCCAGGTCGAAATACGTCATGTCGCCTGTGTACGTCTTGTCTAGTCCGTGGCTGGGGAGGGGTAAGTCTGCGGTGCTAGGACCGCCCTTCTTTCGTAGACCCAGACCCAAACCCAGACCGAGGATTAGGATGAACAGAATGAGTAGTAGTGCTGCCAGGGCCGAAAGGAATGAGCGACGGGAGAGACGACCACCAATGTACCGTTTTTGTGGTGGGAAGACTCTGTCGAAACTTGACCGTACACGGGTACTAAGAGGAGGAGGAGGGTGGTGGGCAGTTTGAGGAGATGATGTTGGAAGTATTACGCCTTTGTCGTCAATGGTGGGTGTCTCCTTCTGTACTGGCGGAGCGCCGTTTGTGGCGGGTCTACTACTAGATGATGCTGCAGCAGCAGTGTGGAGGTTCCTCGTTGAGGAGGATATACGCTCCCACAGCGAGGGACGCGGCAGCGGATGGATTCCTTGACCCTCCCATTCCAGCATGCCGTAGATTGGTTCCATTTTCTGCAGCTGCGGGTTTCCCTCCTCCACATCGTGCGACATTTTTGCTGGATGAGGCTCCGGATCAAGTCACCGATCACTGGGGTTGGGCAGCGATTATGTGCGATAGCTTCAGGTCTCTTGAGATATTCAGCGTATATGATTCTGCAGAATTGAATGGCGAGCGATAATTGCAGAAAAGACAATTGGGACGGATAAGCTCATGATGTTCGGTCAAACGGGTAAGATATTCGGGTGTCACGCAGAAACCTGTTTTCATAGGTGTCGCCAAAAGTGCAAAAAGAGGCACAACGAATGGCACAGCAGTCGGCACCTGAAACTGGGCCAGCTGCTGACGATCCGGAGGAACAGGGGGCGCTGTCGGGAATCGCCAATTGGCAGGTGCCACCTCAACCCCATGCACCTTTTCGGCAAGAATTTGGGGTGGCTGACGGGGGGTAAATTCGGGGTTATCCCGACGAGAGGTTGGACTCGTGTCTGACAACTGTCAATCCTGGTTTCAAGTTGAAGAATAACATGCCAATTTATTGTGTATACTACTCCCATATACTGCTGAATCATCGAGAAAAAAAGTAAACCGTAGGGTTATTGCCATCTAGCTCTGGGGGCTACCCTCGCTTGCCGACATTCATTGCCCTCCGGCGGTAAGCATCATTCCAGCTCATCAGTGTCAAGAAGCCCGCGCTCCGACTCATCGGCCCCCATTTCATCGTTTCTCCAGACATTCCGTCTTCGCACTTTTTTGACAGCTTGTGCAGCAACTCTAACCGGAGCCCATTGTAATCTCTCAAAGCCCTGAGCCTCTCCGTTATCCTCCATCTCCTCATTAAACACCCGATCGACAGCCTCAAGTGTCAGCCCTCCCGTCTCTGGATAAAACAGCCAGACCACGACAGCGTTGACAAGGTTGAACACGGCCCATATGATGTAAAACTTCCAACCCATCCTGGCGATTCCCCAGGGCGTAACCTCTACTACTATAAAATTCCCAACGAAATCAGCAGCCGCAGCGAGGGCTGATCCCTTGGCCCGTATTTTCAGCGGTAAGATTTCCGGTGGATAGATCCAGACGCAGGCCATCCAGCCCCATGTGAAGCAGGCCTCAAATAGAAAAACAAAGATGACAGCCGCCACTGCTCCGATTTTTGACCGGCCTGCCACGGCAATGGAAACAGCCTCTCCGACCAACACTAGACACATGCCCAACGCCATGCTGACCAGCAACCTTCTCCTTCCGACTCGGTCGATGGTATACCACGTGACGAACGACGCAAGGACGTACCACAGCTGCGTAAAGCACCCCAGTAGCAATGCATCCTGCTGGCTCATTCTCAAAGTTGACGTATACAGCGTCGGCGCGTAATAAGTGACGATGTTGATGCCCGACATCTGCTGCATGAACTGTATCCCCACAGCCAGATAGAACCTCTTGTCGCTCCTTTTGTTGTCATCTGCCCTCAGCAACCCCCTCCAGTCGGTTTGTTCTTCCTCCCTTTTTGATTCCTCGATAGCACTCAGTATTTCATCCACCTCCTTCTGCACCTCATCATCCTCTTTATCCCTTCCCCTCAACCTCGCTAATACTTCCACCCCGCGGTCGGTCGTCTCATCGTTCTTCAAGTACCACCTCGGCGTGTCCGGTAAGAACGGCGTCAACACCAGTATGTAAACCGCAAAGACACATTGCAGCCCCAACGGCAGCCTCCACTCGCCTCCTGCTCCTAACCCTCCTGACCGTCCAGCGTCGTAAAACCCGTAATTAACACAGTACGCCAGCAAGAGCCCCCCCAGCATGGTCGTCAACTGACAACACACCTGCCACCCCCTTTCTCCGCTTCCGCTAATCTCGCTCTGATAGACAGGCGTCACACTAGTGGTATATCCTATGCCAATTCCTACCAGGACCCGGGCAATCATAAAGTCTGTTCGACCGAACGCAAGACTCATCCAACACCCGCCAACGACTACCAGCAAAGCCCCTAACAAAAGGGTCCGTTTCCGACCGAGTCTGTCCCCGGTAAGCGCAGCTAGCAAGGCACCCACGACTGCACCCGCATCATACAGGGCTGTGATGGTGCCAATCACCAGTTCAGAGGGGTGATCCATAGCGGCCAGCCAAGAAGGGGAGAGAACGACGCCAGACATCACGCCTTGATCATAGCCAAACAGCAGGAAACCAGAGCTGCAGGCCGAGGTGATGGCGCCTACCAGCCACGGGCCGGTGAGCGACAGTGACGACACTGCCATTGCTAATTTTGACACTGCGCGCGCAAAAACAAAAGGGGGGAAAAGCACGAGCGCGAACTTGAAAAAAACCCGTCAGAAGGGTGGATGTTAATTATCGTGTCATGTTGGTTCGTGATGGTTGGGGGGGTGCAGGAATCAAGCGGTGTCACCAGCGGTTTGTTCAGCTGGACGTCGTGCCCGTGCGAACTTGTGTAACATTAACCGTAGGAACTGGGCTCCGACCCTAACCCTAGGTATTCACTCATCCTAACCTACCTTGCCTCTCTCTCAATCCCCCGTCCCTCACCCTCCCCCAAATCTGGGTGGGCCCGGTCTGGGCACTGTAATGTGGAAGGCACACGGACCATGTATATGACGATAAAACAGAAAATCTTGTGCGGAGGATGATTTGGCTTCTTCAAGCTCCTATCAAGTAACCAGCTTCCAGCCAGAACCTTTACATTGGCTGTGTATATATACCAGTATTACAGCACCATTAGAAAATACCCGACCGCCTAACAGCCACCCCAGATACGGCCACTGGCGCCGAAACGACCACCCTCACATGATCAGCGATCTCCCTTTTTGGGCGCTCTTGAGAGAGCTCCCCACAGGTGAACTCCGGAAGGGGCCGGGTGCCGCCGGAAAGAGAAAGTTTAGTTCCATGTAATATACGCCGAACCCTCGCGGGGTTTGAGCGTGACCGGACAGCAAGACCAAGCGACAACTGTGGAGAGCGTGTACCGACCGAAGGGCTCAGGGCAGTATTCGCAGGCGCCCGACGAGTCGTCGGCAGGGTGTTCACGATGATTGACCACGCCTGTGGCGTGGGTCTTTTTCTCAGCCAGGACGCGGTGGCCGCCCTCGTCGAGGACCTGGGTCGCCATTGTAATAATGGAGAGTTTTGCCGTGGATGTGGAACGGATCGTGATTGCCAGCACCCACTCCGGACCAGACGCAGACCCAGCGCCGGGGGGGTGGGGAGTTCAAGTTGTTAATGTTGGCCGCCGCCGCCGCCGCTCGACGCGTACGAGCCCTCCAGTGATAGCACGTCTCTCGCTAGGGGCTCCCGTTTGATCGTGCTCGGCCGTACATGTGCCAAAAGCTCCTTCGCCATACGCGGCCGCCACGGCTGCTGCATGTTCCTGCCAATCCTTGTTCTTGTGCGAGTCGGAGTTAGTCGCAGATACCCCCGGATGACACAGCACATGGAGAAGTTGTTCATCAGCCCCCGCCCCGCTTCCATCTCGACGCAGAGAAACTTCACCCTCGAGATCTTGGCTGAGTTGGTTGGTCCCGGAAGCGAGCGTTCTTGATGACCCAGGTGCCCGGTTACCCGATGCGATCAGGCCGTAGTGCACGGAGAACTTGCCCGCCCCTGCCCGCCCCCTCCCCACTCCTCTGCACAGTCTTGATGGGAATGTCTCCATCATCTGCGTGGCGGTGACTGCTGCTGAATTCGTTCCGATTTCGCCCTCGGGCAGCCAGGCTATGACGACATTATGCCCGCAGATGGATCCGAGGTGGTACGTGTTCTGGTCCCTCTCCACGTCCTGGTCCCCTCTCGGCTTTGGAGGCTCGTGTGTTTCATCCAGCATGGCCACCGCTGCGATCGTCTCTTTCGCCAGGGCACAAACCCATCCCACGATGTAATCGTCATGGGTTAGGTCACGGCGGGTGGACTGGAGGCCATTGTGGGGATGGTTGGTTGAAGGTAACTCGGCGTGAGGACGAGGGCCCGTCAATGCACGGAGCTCGAGACGAAGCACGAGACAGGGGGGAGAAAGTCGAAGGTCGATGCGCTGAACTGTCCAACTCTTTGTCTTTGGAAGGAAGGAGAGGTCGAGAATACTTATGTTAGCTGTGAGGGTGTTGTCCGGTCGAGTCGGCCTTGTTGCCAGTACATGTCAATGGCAGGACAGCAACAAACTGACTCGACACTTTGGTTGTCAAGTTGGGCGCGAAGGCCCTGGGCACGAGGGGCTAGGCGGCAACCGTTGCATCCAGTCCAGCTTCCCATGCATGCGTTCCAGTTGAGCGGGAAACCCTGTAGCATCGTGTACCCATGTACCCACAGCAAATCGTTTTCCAGCTATTTTAAGTCTGGGCGCAATGGCGTGGTCATGGACTACAACAAAGGTCGTCGACGATCCCTTCCAACTATCGCTCCAGGCCTAGCGGCATGGCGACCCGAGGTTGGGTAGTCATTGTGCTGCCCAAAGGCCTTGGGTATTCGCTCCAACCCCGCAAGAAATCGTCGCCATTGCGGTTAATAAGGGGTGATCTCTCGGCGATGAAAAGGGAGATCGTTCTGCACGTACGAAGGACTCGTAGACGTGCCCGTGCGAAGCGTGTGTAACACGAACAGTTGCGACCCTAACCCTGCAAACAGGACCTAACTGTACTTGCATTGTGCAGTCCTCACAACAGAGAACTGCACACAAAACCTTTAATGAGGAGAAAGAACGCAGTCTCGTTTCCATTGAGACATCCATCAAGCAGCCGTGTATATATTCCCTGGCGAGACATCTTCTCAGAGTGTCTGGGTAGTGGTAGTAGTAGTAATTATTGTTTAGCGTCAGCTGTGGTACAATGGGCGTATCAAGGTCCCCCACAACCTTGCGCCCGAAACCCCCATATAAGCCTCCCTAAGGCAGAAGACGTGTGCAGCTGTATACAGATAACCATACAGAATACAGATATCTAATATCAGAGCAAGATTTCGTTAGGCATGTAGATGCCGTGTTGTAGGTCTGAGCGAAACCGGCCACCAAGGCCAATCCTAATACACCATTACCAGCGTGTGGTAAAAAAAAAAAAACCTAATCCCCTGCTTCCCAGCGTACTTGTCCGCGGACGGGAGTAGGAAAAGAAAACCCATGAGTCGAAACTTGTTTCCAGCGTACGTCCTTGCCGCGGATAAGATCTCCCCTGCTTATAATCTTTTTATTAAAAAAAACATTGCTTTAAACGGCAGATGGTGAAGGACCGAACGCGATTTGAACGCGTGACCTACCGGACTGCAGCCGGTTGCTCTACCCCTGAGCTATCGGTCCTTGTTATGTCAGGGCATTAGTTTCCTCCAACCTGATAGGCCAAGAAGCGAGCTAACCAAAATATTTGCGTGGAAGATTTAAAAGAGATTCCTTCAAGTGATTACATGAGTACCCAAAAAATCCAACAGAGACGACCAGACAATCACTCTGAAATAAAACGCAAAATAGAAAGACAAAATCAAGAGAACACCACCCCGAACCAGAACCACAGATGTCTACCGCGCAGGTGTCTGCCGTCCCTGCCCGACCACAGACCCCTGCCACCCGAATATCCCCCTTTCCACATCGTAGTCCGCATTGTTCAGATGCCCTTGCCGTACCTCCACCGCCTCCACCACAATCGTCCGCTCAACCGTTATTCCGCCTCCAAATCCGAGTCCTGTGCTTTGCTGACCATGGTGATAGCTGTACTGTTGTTGCCCATGGCTTGTATTATTACTCCCTCGTGATTGCGCGTCCGTTACGTCCGCCTCATTAACGATGACATCCCTATTCTCCATCTCCACCGGCCCGACAATCTGTTCTGTAGAACTCGAGTCGCTAATCACCTCCCTCTTTTTTCTATGCCCTCCATCCCCACTACCGATGTCTTTGAGTTCCAAATCAGAGTCCAGACTCCCCAAAGACTCTCTCCCCCCTCTCCGACGACCTCCTCTGGTCACCTTGGACACCATTGTGTTTGTATTATTTCTGAGCGTCGTGCTACCCCCACCACCGCTCTTGCTGTTCCCATTCTTCGCCCCCCTCCCCCCCCTCCCCGTAAGGGTACTATTATTCGCTCCCAAGCCCGACGACGTCCCACCACCGGGCGTGAGACCCCTTAGGCACGGGAACCACTCCCTGAGCAGCGGCCAGATGCTGGGCAGGTTCGCCACGTACACCGCGACGGACGCTTCTCTGACGTACCACAGCATGTACACGGGGTCGAACATGTCTTTCAAACTAGATGGCCCCACCATTAGCACAACATTCCCTTTATTATTTTTTTTTTTTAGGGGGGGGGGGCGCACTTAAAAACCTTGGTCATGACCGCCGCGATGATGACAAAGAACCCCAGGCTAAAGAGGAAGAACAGCACCAGCTTCTGCTTGACCGGCATCGCCATCTTCCTGATGAGCGGCAGCGGGATGCACAGCATCAGCGCGTCGCTGCTGATGTTGAGCGACCCCTGCACGATGGCGTAGTGCTCCAGCGTGGCGCACTGGTCGTCCGTGGGCGGCATGCTCCAGTAGCTCTGGAACGACGGGCGGCACGCCGTGAAGAAGGCGATCTCGGTGCCGACGAAGCCGCAGACGACGTAGTACGCGATGTAGCGCACCCACCGCTGCGCGTGCAGGCCGAGCGTCAGCCGCGTGTAGAGGATCAGCACGCAGGCCTTGAGCACGTAGATGACCATCAGCATCATCTGCTCCGACACCACGACGACCTTGGACCCGTAGATGCGCTCCTCGATCTCCTCGGGCGTGAACGTCCCCAGCATCTCCTTCGGGAACAGGTTCGACCCCCCGCCCTGGGCGACGGCGTTGAGCGTGATGATCAATCCCGTGTATAAGGCCTATTCCAATAACTAAGGTATTAGTGAAGGGGAGGTGGGCGGGTGGGTGGGTGGGCGGGAGGGGGCGGGAGGGGGCGGATTCAGGGGCGGGAGGGGACGGATCCAGGGGCGAAGGGGACGGGGACAACAAACGGCTGCCAACATCATCAGGTAATCATCCGCCTGCAGCGACCGGATGCCCAGGCGATGACACCGCGCGTACATCCGCAGGCAGATGAGGAACATGCCCACGGCGTAGAGAGCCCAGCTCTGCGTCTTCAGAGTGTCCGTGAAGGACTCGTCGAAGTCGCCCATTTTTGTGAGGACTGGTTCCTTGTCGTCGGAAGAAAGTGGTGATATGATGTAAGTGGTAAAAAGAGTTCCCCCGGAAGGTGGTGGTAGTTCGAGAGGTAGATAGTAACGAGACAAAATGCTTTCCGGACAAATCGTAATGAACTCAGATGAGGTATCGCTTTGAATGGCTCCAAACGTTATTGCTGGTTCGTCTGGTGTCTTAGATGGGTTGACGCTTTTTGACAGGGGTCATCATTGTCAAGTGATCAAAGGATTGTAGTTGAACTAAGAAGTGCTCTGGGAATACACAGACAAAGGGTGGTTGGGCAAAGAGAGGAGACCACTCCTTGAAGCCAGTTACGACTCTCAGGAGGAGCTGCGTTCTTAAGTTTCGACGGGCAGCAACGCCATCCCTGTGCTGTAGTATCGTGTAGCCAACAGTAATATTGGGGCTGTGGTGAAGAAGCACAGACGGGGTAAGTTGGCCGAGATGGGTTTCAGACACGGAAGGATGAAAAGACGCAATATATGACAAACCATCCTCGTCTGTGGGGAAGAAGAACAAATGTTCACACTTTATTTACTTCATTTACTTCATTTACTTCATTTACTTCATTTACTTCATTTACTTCATTTACTTCATGCTGGGAAAGCATCACGCCATTTGCCTGCCGCCTGGACTGGGCTCTACTCTGCTGCAGGGACAAGCCCAAGTGTTCGGGATACCATCAAGGAATGGCAAGAGGCTTAGTGAGTACGTTCGTTCCATCAGATGCAGTCTATCACCGGGGACGGTGTCTAGATTGTTGACACCCTAGCAGTTTTGGGCATGCAGTCGTAGACAGGGTATGGTGAAGGCTTCCCAATGAACGGCTATTGGTCCTTGACCCCTCGCCACTACATTAGATGCCGCCCTCTAGCTTGACTTGACGATGGGATTCCCGACTTCCTAACCCAGAACAGAACTTCTTCATCAGGGGAGTCAAGCGTGCATTCGCATCGCCAAGGGTCCAGGTGCGCTGAAACCGGCGGGAGGGACCCCCACACCCCCAAGCTGCAGCCACTCAACCCGGCGCAGGAAAAAAAGCAAAGACGTCAGGAAAAGAACAGACATCAGTCGCGGCTTGTCATTGGGTTAGTGAGCGGCTCGCGCCGAACTTAGCTCAACCGAGTGATTTTCGATACGAGCAAGGGATATGGTGTTATTCATGCGATTAGCTAGACAACGAAGGGTGGGAAATGGTGCAGATCCGGCTCATAACGAAGTGGAAAAGAAGACAACAAGCGCGCCCGCACTCGACGGCGTGTCGATGGTCGTGGATCTTCAATCTAGGCACGGGCAGTAGCGACCTGAGACTCGATCAGTGATCACTCGATCGGCCAAATTGAGCGACAAGTCAATAATTAACTCCGGCCCTGCCCTTTTCGGCGCTCGCAGACGCGGGCGGCCAGCAGCAAATCATCGGCACGAGATCGCATTTCTTGGCGCAGGTCCCTTGATCAACCGCATATGGGTTCCCAGACTCTTGACCGAGAAACTCGCATTTTCCACCTTGACGCATGAATGTGACCTTGGGGTTTTTTTTTTCAAACACCTCAACGGTCATGCAGAGCTGATACCTATGGGAGAACTTGGCGCAGCATCATTGAACGCCTTCAAATTATTAGTGCAACTTTCCTTTCCGAGCCGTGGTGTACTGCACGTGTTTCCCGTGCCACGCAAGCTGAGCAATAATTCTTCGTCAACACGTGTGGCAAGAAACATGTAACACTCTCGGAGGCGGCCGGAGAGCGCGGGCGAAAGCCCAAGGTGAAGAAGACCGATTGACCTCAGCCCGAGAGCCGACAACACAGACGACATCACTGGCGGCGGCCTATCTTCAGATGTGTATCTTCTATCGCGCACTTATCGCTCTTTAACGCCTTTATCAGTGCTTATCAATGATGGCGTTTGTGAACCCTTTTCTCGCAGGAACTAAGGTAGCCAACTCTCTGGTTGGTTGCCTGTGATCAGTTCAGACTACCATTGTTTATGGACGCCGTGAACGACAAGGGTACCTTATTTATGCGTGCATGATGAGAACAAAGAGCAGAAGAAAATCAATGAAACCCGAATGTCGAGAGGTACGCATGTGGGCGTGGGGAGAATTGGAATTTGTCAAATCGCAGCACCCGAAAAAATGAGGGAACCCCCACGCTGAGGCAGGCACTCAAGCCACAAACTGTCTCGGGAATGTGGCTTGGGCTCGAAACATCGACCATCGTTCCATGCCGGTGAGTGCCTTCCACCATCTGTTTATAACCGGAACGAACAGCAAGAGCAGACATCACACCGTTGGTGATGTTGAAGACTCGGGGCTACAAGAGCCTGTTTAGGAATCACCAAACGCTTTTGCGCTTAGCCCTCAGTTTGCTATGCGTATGTTCTACGTCACAGTGAGAACATCTGTCACGTCATGCATGTTGTTCTGGTGGTAGAATGGGGAAGTCGCGACCCAGGCATTGAACACTGGCCTCTATGCAGGGCAGCAGTTTTCATCCAGACAACTCGTAACCAACTTTCTTCACCAGAAATCATGACTGTCGCTCGCTCTGCTTTGGTATAAGCTTACCTAGTTTATAACGGCTGAGCACGAAGCATGATGGGCATTGCTTTTGCTCACCTAGGCGTCTTCTTGCTTCTTCCTTTCCTGGTGCATATGCAACTCTGATTCTGTTTGGTTGCAGGTACTCCGAATATGGTTCGTGTTAACTCCTGCATGCAATGTCCATCAGGGGTCTTTCCACTTAGCTGCAAGGGGAACCCTCCTCCACGGACCACGAACAAGCGCGGACTCTATCACGTTCTGCCATTCCCTGGTTTCTTCTTAAAATCCCGAATCAGTTGGCTTCGAACAGTCGTGCCGTATCCAGCCCTGCTTGGATCAACCGGGGCTTAAACCCCTGGCCGCTTTTCCATGCACGGAACATTCGTCACACTTTCGACCTTGCTCGAAGCAGGGTAGCAAATATCAACCTTTTCTCAGTAAAACTACAGACCACTCATAACAACAAGGCATGGCGTGCTTCGCATACTCGTCGCTTCAACTGGCCAGGTCGTGAGCAATGCTCTTGTCAGTGTCATGTGCCTACTTTGCAAACGCATGAATTTGCTGAGAGAAAGCCCGTGGCTATCCCCCCTTCTGTGCATTTACCGACGTAGCTGACATGCAGAAAGCCACAAAGCTTGTCGCTTTTCCAGGAACCCTTCTCAGACCACCCCCCCTTTTTTTTTCCAGCACGACCCTTTGTGGCTACCGCCGCCGGCCACGTTTCCAGGCAAATTTCACCGAGTTCACAGGCACGGTAATACTGAATAGACACGTGCAGTGTAGCATATCTCTCATTCCATCAGTTGTTGGGATTAACCCTGCCTTGCATTCATCTTTTGAGTCTTGCGTATTATGTTATAGAGTGATTATGTATAAGTGTTGAGTGTGTAGTACATCCCACCCTGCCTGCCAGCCGGTCCCGCCGTTTTTGGTAACAATAATAATGAAAAACGCCTCATAACTTCATTTTTGATGATTCCAGACCGACCCGACTCGCACCCGACTCCGGGGAAAACCTGAAAAGCAACAACACCCTGTTCCGGCCCTCATGGTTTGTTGCCAGCCCCCCAAATTCTTTTTTAGCCAACCACACACAACGCTCTGTTGCCTCCCCCCCCCTTTTCCGGTGAGATACCGCAAGGTAAATGCTTTGTATATAAAAGAAAACGCCGAACCATTTGTGTCATGCCTTCATGAGAGATTGGAAAACGCCGCGCTGATGATATCCAAAAACCGTTAACCAAAAAAAAAGATAAAAAAGAGTAAAAAAAAAGTATGTACAAGAATAAGAAACACACACACTCTCTCTCATCATAACCCCCCCTCCCAACAAATTCACATGATAGTTAGATCTTCTTGAGGGCTCCCATTCCAGGTCGGCCTCTTTTTCATTCAACGTGGGGACAGTAGGATTTTGCACCCGCTGCTGCAATAACCCGTTTCTTTCTTACCCACCCACCCTCCCCTCCCCTCCCCCCCTCGCCATGCTCAATCTCACACACAAAAGTCAAGCCCTGCCCTACCCTGTGCCTGCTTCTCCTTGGGATTTCTCCCAACGGGGATATTGCATTGCTTTGCTTTGTTTTAGGGCAAGGCGACATAAATACTGGAGAGAGACTTATTGGTAAAGGGGAATGGAGGTTTGGTTGGCTGGTTGAGATGAAAAAAAAAAGGGTGAAAGGTAATAAAATAAATAACGTATCTCCACCACCATCATCATCACTAACGAGTGTGTGTGCGAGCGAAAACTGTGGAGGAGTATGCATGTATGATGCTCACAATAAGAAACCGAAAGGCAGTAGTGAGTGATACCGAGGAAAATGTTGGGGGAACAAAGGAAAAGGACGGTGAGAAGAGAAGAAAATGCTGGAGCCATCCATCCATCCATCCCACTCTTTCTTCCTCGACTCGATATAATGGAGGAGGAGGAGGAGGTTTTGAGTGGATGTCGGATGGATATCCGGCTTTTGCCAGCTGGAAGATGTAGTGAACACGCTCTGAACTGATGGAAACTCAGATACACAAACAGGTCAAGGTAATAAAAATGGTTAGGAAATGTTGGACAAAGGAAAAAGGTATGAAGTGAAGTAAAGTCTATGCCTCAACAGAACGGTTGGGGGGGGGGGTGCTTTGATGTTTTTTCTTTTTGTTGTTGTTCGTTTGCGTTTTGCGTAAGTCGTTATCAGTAGGCGTGTGCCACAAATATTTTTGTTGTCTAGGTATGTAGCGAGTGTTGTGTCGCGCAGCCTCCGAGAAAAGAGAAGAGAAGTGTGTGTGTGTGTTGAAACATTGGTAATAAAACAATATTCGATAGGATCCCGTGTCAAAAGGGCGTGGGGCGTGTCAGTGGCTCGCAGTTGCAAAAGTCAAATCGAACGACATATCCGGAAGGTCGTCCCTCACGGATGCTGCGTGCATCGGATGCGCTTGCGGAAGGATGGTATGATGATCCATGCCTCCTACACCACTGCCCATGCCCATGCCCATGCCCATGCTCATCATGCTTCCGGACAAGCCTTGGGTGACAGTCGCTCCGGCAGATGACGAGATTGGGCTCGTATAGTCACCATGACCACCACCACCGGGACCATCAAGCGTCGTCATCATATTGGCCGCCAGATTATTCTGCGCATGTCCGAAGAAACCTGATGACGAGATGGGCAGGCCGCCACCGGTATGCAGCGATGCGTACATGTTGCTCATGTTGCCCATCGACGTATCAATGGGAAACAGATCCGGCATACCGGGCATGCCAGGTAGATCGGCTGCTTGCAAATTCTGGAAAGACGCATGATCGATCATGGCGCTGGTGCTGCCGGTATTGAAAGCTGCCCCGACGCCAGCAAACGCGGTACTCATGTCATACCCAACATTTGTTGCATCCATACTAGGCTGCTGCTGCTGGTACTGGGCGTCGTTGAGGAGCTCATTGTCAAGATCGTCCTGATCCAGACCATTGATCGACTCGTTGCCATCTTCAAGGAGAGCACCTTCCTGATCCATGGGGACGGTAACCTGGACCATCCACAACTTGAGCTCGCTCATAGGGGGCCAATCACCCCCGCCCTTGCCGCCGCGCTTTTCATCGGCGACTTCTGCACCAGCACCAGCACCACCTTTGACGGGCTTCCCAGAGGCGGTAGTAGTAGTAGTAGAAGATGAAGAAGAAGCTGCGGCGGCGGACTTGCGAGCGGGGCGGACCTTGAAATGAGTCCTCCGCAAATGCGCGGCGGCGTTGTAGTAGGCGCCGTACTCTTTCTTCTGTGAGCACTGCTTGCATTCGCTGAGCGGCTTGACGGCGGTCTCCGCGTGCAGGATACCGACCAGATCCGGGTCGCGGCAGACCCATTTCTTGACCATGCTCTTGTGCTTCGCCTCGGTATGTCTGCGCAGCTCGTGCTCACCGCGGAAGCCTTCGGGATTTTCATTGCACTGGTCGCATTTCACCTTGGGGTGCTTGGGGCGTTCGTATTTGGTCTTGCTGATGACGGCCTTGCCGTCCTTTGCCTTGTCGTCTGGGGACGACGAGGAGGAAGAAGGAGACTCTTTGGCTTCTTTCTTCTCGGCAGCGGTCGGCTTGGGTTGCAGGTGGCGGGACTTGGCGGCGTTGACGTTCTGGCGAGCAAGTGCCTCCTTGGCCCGGGCGCTCAGGTACTGGCTGTTGGACCTGTTGCTGGCGTTGGACATTGACCTCTCCATAGACACATCATGACTCATGTAGGCCGCGTTGAACTCGTTGAACTCGTTGGACGACATCGAGTCGTTGCTCAATTGCGAGCTGGACTTTTCCATGGGGTGGAGGTGCTGTTGGAACAGGGAGTGCGTCGGTGCTGACGACGGGTAGGCGTGGTTGAAGGTATTGCTGGGCATATCCAAGTCGTCCATCTCGGGAAGGCTCGGGTCGGCGGACCGTTTCCTCAGCAAGGACGGCTGCTGACTGAACGACGACCGGAAGTGGCTGAAGCTGTCATGACGGCCCTGCATACTGTGGGCCATCGTCGACTGCTGCGACTGTATCCGGACCATCTCGAGCTGGTTCGTCAGGGCGCCGTCGTTCATGGCGCTGTTGCACCTGCTCATCGGAGCCGTCTCCAAGCTCGGACCCGAGGTCATGGACCCACATGCCGATGGGATCCCGGAGTTACCGGGGTACTGCAGCGCGTCATGTGGCGACAGAAGCCCACTACCTGTCGGAATACCGATAGGAGAGGTCCGCGATGGGGAGGTCGAGGGCATGTCTTCAAAACAAGACATGCTAGACAGGAAGTCGGCTGGGTCCATCCCTCCTTCAATATTTGCCAGCGACTCCACTGGCCGTTGGTGCTGGGAATGTCCAGCTGCGAGTGCGTCGCTGTAGACGAAGCCATTTGTGAGCGGGTGATATTGGTTCTGGGCTACATCCTCGGTTGGCATCGAGTAGAAGCCGGTATTTGGGAGGCTACTCCGCGCAAGGGCCGACCGTGGTGGGGCACTCGGGCCGCCGCTGGTCGTCTTGGCCGAGAAGGGTTTCGGCCGTGCCGTCATGCCGGTGGTGGAGACACTCGAGCTCGACCGCATCATGTTGTTTGCAGTCGAGACGGGGCTCGCAGTATGTGTCATCTTGGAATGTGTGGTCTTTGATCGCTTCATGGGCCGACTTTGGTCCTGCGAGTTATGGAAACATGAGTGGGGCTGCACTCTTTGGCATCAAGTGCAGTGGTTGGAGGGCCTTACCGGCTGTTGTTGTTGGACCTGCTCGACCTTGAGGCCTACCTCAGGGACCATACTGATGGCCGCACTGCGGGGCACGGTGTTGCTTCTTGAACGTCCATTGTCGTTGATGGACGGGCGCGACGACGACACCTGGTAGTCACCTGGCGCGGCGCCGTGGTTGACGACGGCACCAGCCTGAGCGAACGACTTTGCTCTGTTCAGCTCCTCCTCGATCGCGCGCCTTTCCTCATCGTTTTGGCGCAGGAGAGCTTCCAGCTTCCTGACGTTCCTTTGATCGCTCATGGTGAGACCGTTGGGCATTGGTGAGGCGAAAGGAAATTGCGAGCTAGTCCTCCGACCACGTCTGATGGTGCAAGGCGAATGCTTGTTGAGCTCTACAGCCTCGCCCGATGCTTCGTGGATAAGACTAAGTGAGCTCGGTTCACCAACAAGGGATGAGCGATGTTTGCCTTCTTCAGTCAAGGCGTCGCTTCAAACGAAAGCCTTGAACACGAGTCAAGCAGGATCGCTTGCAGGAGCTGATGAGCAAACGAAGAACAATGGAAAAGTGGGTGTTTCGGAGACAAATGTATGGGGACGACGAGGAGAGCAAATTATATTTAACCAGTCATCACGACGAGGCTTCGAAACCCAAACTGCCTGTCAAACGACTAGTATCGATTTAAAGTGGGCGTTTTCCGAACAGACAGAACGGCACGAAAGATAGTTGGATTTAGGTCGAAATATGCAAGCTGTGCACTAAACTGCAGACCAGATGGGAGAAGATGGTGGGATGGGTCAGGACATGCTTTAGCGGGGGGAAGCAGTGGACCCACCACACCGACGCCTGGGTTGTAAGTGGTGACTTGGCCAAGGATCAACGGTGAAAGTCGCGGGGGGGATTGCTGGACTGTGCAGAACGAACTCGAGCAATGGCACTGCCGCACCGATGCCGGGTTATCTCGGCCTGTCAATCTCGGCGTACGAAAACGGGACCTGTGGGACTGAGAATTGTGAATCGAGACGACACTGCTGTGGCACGCTGGACGTTGCACGCTGCACGCTCTCACTAAAATCGATTGCTGAGGGTTGGCATCTTCTCCCCGATTGGTGGGCTCCAGGCTGCCCGGTGGCTTTGGCTGGGCGCCTGTCCGTCCACACGGCCCTAATGTGATATTGCTTTGCTTGACATGTCTTGTTTAGAGGTTGCTCCCGTAAATGTCCATGTCCATGCTGTCTGCATGTATGAACTATATGCCCGTCGTAAAGTTTATAGCTGCACAGCAGATGCGACCGACTGCAAGCAGAACGGTAGGCCACATGGTAACAGAGGGATCCATTTCTTGTGGGCAATCTACCGAGCCCGCCCGGTCATCATGAAGTGCAGCAATCCAGTAACCACAGAGTTGCCCACAGGCAGACGAAGCATCCATTGGCCTTCGATGGCCCGATGCTTCAGCCTCTTCTCCATTCCTTATCGCGGAGTGCGGGATTACACATTCTAGAAACCTACCCCATGTGCACGCACGACCTGCCAGGACCCGGAACTGGACCAGCGCCGCGCGTTACGGACCTATCCCGCGTAGTCCTTCCTGGTCAAGCAGTGTGCAGTGGTAGAGAACAGTACCACAGTAGGATCCATGTAGCGCTGACCTGGGGGTAGTCAGAGACGGCCGTGACCTCCGGAGCATTGAATTGTTGGCATGGCAGAGGCGCGGGCAATTGTGGGATGAGGTGGGAAGATGGGCCTATTTGCAACAGTAACTTGAGTAAACAGTGGGAACCGGGAAAGTCAAAGCCGCTGTGGGTTTTCGTCCGATGCCATGTTGTCTGAGATTGTGAGATGTCGACTTGCTGGTTCCCTACCAATGCGTTGGCTAGCGTCCAAATGGGATCACGGCTTCTCTGAAAGACGATCCCGGTATTCTGAATGGTTAATCAGCAGCCAAGAGGAACAACCAGGCTCCATTACAGTGTCGTACCGACCTGACAACGAGGGCAAATGGAAGATTGACTGGATTAAACAATCCGGAGATGCGTCAGAATGGGTGTGAAGGGAGGGAAGAAACAAATTCTCTATTTCTGACTCTGGTTCTGCAACTACCCGTTTCGATACAGTCCGTCATTGCTTGTTGTGACGACTGCAGCTGCCCGTTTCCCCCGCTGGATTGCATTTTACACTGGGTCGTGCCTGCCAAATGGAACTTGGGAACTCAGACCCTCGACAACGGACCTTCCAAACTGAAACCAGCCAAAGCAAACAGAAACAGAGATTTTCTGGAGAGTCTTCATTAGGTACTCAGACATTCAGATCTCTGAGCTGCAAGATACGCTTATGATCAAGGTCCCATCGTGTCTTGACCGGGCTGGGGTATCGAAACCGACAAGCGATTCCTCAACGCTCATTTGCCCGAGGCCATGATGCATGCAGCAACTGCTACAGTAGCGTTGCTGGAGAGCAGGGTTGCGCACCAACCGTGGCGATTGGAATTGCTGGACGTGCATGCATCGCCTCGCTGTCAACGAATCCCTCCTCGTGAGCTCCGTCACAGCAGCCTTGATTGGCCTGAAAACCTCCAAAAAGTGAGGCGACGCCCTACGGGACTCGACTGGACACGAAATTCCCGCCGGGCGGGCCACTTCGGGCGGCGTGGGTCCCCATTTTCTTACCTGTCACGCAGCTCCAGTCCAGGACCTTTCTGGCACCACCACTGACGGAGCCTTGGACACACTGCGTGTCTCCCTTGAACCTCGATTGGCTCGAAGGGTCTGGCGGATTTGCGCGGCATTCTCGGAGTCTGTTTGGGCTCCAATGGATTCTGCCTGGCCTTAATTGTATGGCCCGTGCGTCCGGCAGCCGTGCATGAAGGTGTGGCCATGGATGATGAGGTGTCGGTCCAATGCGGTCCAATGCGTGCTGCGCGGCCACGAAAACTCGCAGCGCGTTAATGACCTGACGAAAAGAGCCTCACCTGGGTTGCCCTCACCTTGGCCCCATCTCTCTACTCTTGCTGCTGCCCGACATTAAATCTCCTTTATCACCTGCAGAAAGCGTGTTACAAATCATGCAAGCCCTGTCGCTGACCAATGCTGGCCAACTTAGCAACTCCGTTTGTCTTGAGACATCCCGACTTGCAGCAGTGTCCTGCATGTCATCTGAGGTTGCTTCGCTTGTCTCGTTTGACTGAGCAAGAACTCTTTGCGGATGGCCGGGTTCAACAGCCAGGATTCCATAGATTGGCGGGGAGTTGATGACGCTTGCGCTTCCCCAGACCGTGCCAACGCACGGCTCCGAGTCTCGTTAAAAACGCCTACTGTGGTAAGAGCTTGCATAATCGTCAGGAGCCCTGTCACCGAGTCAGTTTGCAGTGCTCGTTGCGAAGCAACCCACAGGTCGCTTTCCCCGACTCTCCTCATCCAATCGCTCAAGCCTTGTGTTACACTGAGATCATTGCACTTCCGTAACAACCGGCCGTGCTGTGACAGCGATACCATGTTTGTTAGATGGGCCTGTCTTCCTTACCGTATACGATAGCGATAAGCATGACTTGGGGGTCATTCTGGCTATGCGTGCCCGGCAGTCGCGCCGGAGATACTACGCCCGCAATGTTGATTAGACCGAGCCTCAGCGTATTGACTTCCGCCTCGTGACGCTTCTTGTGTCCGATTAGCCGCGTTCTGGTGCCATTTATTTTGGCCCTGGCCGTGCCCGGTCCACCCAGCACACCGCACCGGACAGATTCGGAGGCGTTGGAAACCCGGCACGCCCGGGTAGTCAAACTCGGATCCCACTCGGATGCAACGGCGTGTAAATCGTTGTTGATCCGATAAAGCTGGCTTGCACAATATCCTCGACAACCTCTCACGACGTTTCGCTTGCTGATCGGTGACGCTCTTGGCGAATGTTAGTGACACCATGTGCGTGAAGATGAAGTCATGTCTCGTCAGGCCACCTTATGCCTGGTAGAGGGATAGGCTGATGTTCAGATGGTGGTGAAAGCATTGGCTCCGTCCATGTGCACTCCGCATGTCTAAGCTCGTTGTTTGTCCAGATATGTCCCACTCCGGCGATGATCCATGGGGTCTCCAATCTGTTTGCAACATCCACAGTCCGATGGGCGTGTTTCTTCTGCAGAAGCAAGCTCACATACTCTCACGACTGACGCGCGTCAAGTCAACTGCAGTGCGGCTACCTGCATCTCCAGCGCGACCTTCCTGGACGGTCGCGCTGGAGATGGATTGCTCCGAATTTGGGGAGCCGGAATGCCGTCGGCGATGGAATTGAACGCCGTCATAGTCGCACAGAGGCGTGGGTGCTAGGAGACACCGTAGCCTAGACTTCTGGAGCGGTGAGCGGCACGTTCGCTTCGAAGAGACAGGACCGGTGAAGTGCAACTTATCAAGCGCCGTAATACAGACTCCTGCATCGGACTTCTGCAGCGGTAGACGTACCCGGAGCAGCCCGCCGGGCCATGCGCAAAGCAGTTGTCCGTTTGGGCCGTACCCACTGTTGAGTCATTAGCTGTGGCCGGACTGTCGGCGGGCCGTCAAACAAGACCTTATATCAACCGCACTTGGTGTGTGTGGCTATTGCAGACGCCGGCTAGCAGTTCGATCATGTCCATAGTGCGACGTGATGATCGGCAACGGCTGCCGGACTTGGTGTCCTGTCCAGAACGGGCCGGAACAAGCCTGGGGTCCTTATCTTGCCGACGCAACAACACTTCATAGGACCGAAAGCCAACCCTAGCCTGCCTGTCACACTCGTAATATGCGCAAGAACATGAGAGGCTGAGAGACTACCAAGTGCAAGCTGGCAGGGGTTGTGGCTCTAGGGGCGCTTTTGCTGCTTTCTGCCGTACGCCGATGGAAAACTGGCAACGATCGCGAGGGATGAGACACAGATCGATCGAGAGATAAGACCAGCGGGGGTCGTCGGGATTCCAATACCGGCTCTCCAGAACTGGCGGTTGTAAGATTAGAATAGAAAACGTCAACATGACATCAGGTACCTCTAAACCATTCAGTCGTGATCACGGATAACGGATGACACCTTCGAATCCCAAGCGAACTGGACCATCTGTAGGAAAGGTCGAGGACCAGATGAGATTTGAAGATGATAAACGTAGTGTTTATCAGGCAGAAAGTCATATTCAGCGGGCCTGAATGACTCCTGGACGTTGAATATCTTCGGTAAAGAATTTTAGAGGGTCTTGTCTCAACGGCAGCAAGGTGCAAGTCGAACGTGGCGGGGCTAATACGTGATGACATAATCGGCCAAGTGGACCCCCACAGCAGGAACGACCCGAGATGATGCCACCTTATCACAAACACAATAGCAAACACCTAGAGCATGTGTCCACACTGTTTACCGTTCAACATCAACACAACACCATCATAGCCACATGTGAGGCAGAAATGCCAACAGCGGCATAATGCGCCGTCTCAATCTGGTTCTCCTTGCCACGCTGCAGCTCTGCAGAGCTCGGCAGCCCAGTTTCAGCATTCACGATGATCTGCTAGCACATCCTCAGGTGGGTCGTCGCCTTCCCCAAATCGAAGCACTTGAAGCTACCGCGGCTTTGATAACGCTGTTAACATTTAGCTCCTGCGATAGTTCGAAGTCGTCTTCTCAGACAGCTACATTTCAGAATCAGAAGCTTTGACGCTTCTCGAACGATCAGGTTCACCACATGCGACGTTCGCGGCCGGATTCTCTTCGCAGACAGATCTGACCAGCAATGTGCGGGAATCTGCAACCGCCGATCCGGTCCACGCCAAAGACAATAATGTCGACGACGACAGCCAGCAAATATCAGAGACGTACGAAATCATAAATACGCCTCCGTCGAAGTATCTATGCGCCGTTCCCGTGATTGCGCCGCCCCCGGCGCTCAACCAGACAGCGACAGAACTCGCCAAAGCAGAAGAGGCCCGCGAGCTGGCTCGGGCATCCACCAAGGGTTGGGAGCTGATGAGCGACCTCGAAGGGCAATGTCTATACTTCATATCGGGGTGGTGGAGTTATAGCTTTTGCTACGGCAAGGAGATCGTACAGTTTCACGCTCTCCCTACTGGCAAACAAGGCGGTGCGCCAGTCAAGGACCCCAATAGCCAAGAATACGTTCTGGGCAGGACATACCCGACTCATCCCACACAGTCCGGTCAGCGCTACCATGCCAACCAAAACCAGAACCAGAAACCGATCGGGCAAGCTGCCGTCGCTGACAGCCAACCAAAGGGAGTCGCACCTCCCAACACCGAACTCCAGGTCAAGGGCGATCAACGCTACTTGGTGCAGCGCCTTGATGGCGGTACCATATGCGATTTGACGGGCCGCGAGCGCACCATCGAAGTGCAATACCACTGCAGCCCAGGTTCGACTGTTGACAGGATTGGCTGGATCAAGGAGGTGACTACCTGTACCTACCTGATGGTCGTCCAGACGCCGCGCCTCTGCGCCGATGTCGCCTTCTTGCCGCCCAAGGAAACGCGCGCGAATCCCATAACCTGTCGACAGATCATCCGAAGCGACGAGGAGCTGGCTGTTTGGCATCAAAGCAAGACGATTGAGGCCATAGAGTCAATGGGTGGTGCTAGCGCGCAACAGCAACCAAAAGGTCTGCCTGGTTCAGAAAAGAACCACCAGTTCGCAGGCATGACGATAGGGGGTATCGTAGTCGGCGGCCGGCAGATCTTGGGAGCGAGCGAGGAAGGCCAGCCGGCTGCCAAGCTGCCGCCGCCGAGACATTTCGCGCCGGGCAAGGCCGCTGACCAGCTCATGGAGATCATCGTCCGCGCCCAAGCCAAGAGTGACGGCAGTAATAAAATAGAGATCTTGACCGAGGAGGAGCTGGAGAAGCTGAACCTCGAGCCGGAGCTGATTGAGGAACTGCGCCGAGAGTTTCAGAAATACGCCGGCGACGATACCTGGTCGGTCGAGGTTGTCGAAGTCACTGTTGAGGGGGCTGACGAAGAAGAGGGAAATGCTGGAGAGAAGAAGCAGACTGAGAAGAACCAAGGCCAGGGCCGCAAGGACTCCAAGAAAGCTGGGAGCCCAAAGAAGGACGGCAAGGCGAAAGCTAAACAGGACGATGACGATGAGGGCTCACAAGAGATCTTCTTTAAAGAGGAGCTGTAAAACAAACGATTACTAGAAATGATACTTCACTCGCAGCACTCGAGCTCTGGATACCTCCCAATGATCTGTATATACGATCACCTGCAGCAGAAGCTCTGGAATCTCAGAACGGTATGCTTCTGACAGAATATTGCAGCATCGTCTCCTGTGCCCGAACGCTCCTCCGCCCCCCGATCAACAAGTTAGTTTCGCAACACACGTGCTTCCCCGCTGTGTTCGGGCCGCAACCAAAGGTGACCCCGTAATTCGCCGGGATGGCCTTGTTGACGGTGCTCTTGGCACCGGCCTGGCCCGTGCATGGCAGCAGACTGCTTGTCCCAGGAGCAGCAATTGTGCGGGCACGCAATTCAAGCACGCTAAACTCGTGTAGTGTACGGAGTAAGATCTTGACAAGTTCCTCAATTGGGGAGATCCCTACGAGAAAGCTTTACGACAGACCCTGTCGGATGTCGTGGTGAGCAAACAGCTGCCTGTTTCAGTCCCGTCGTCGCATCCACCAAACGGCAGGCAGGTGCGACCCTGCAGCTTGCCCCGGAAAATACTGCCAAAGTTTTATTAGTGAGCCACTACCGATATCTTGATTCCACAGCCCATGCATGCTGCAGATCTTTCCATACCAGAGCCTCACAGAATCACTTTGTTAATCGGGTTGACGACAGACAACCTACTGACAGCGACTGCTCGCATCGCGTTTGACGTCATGTCCGGAGAGACGACAATCCACGGACTGCAATCTCAGCCGACGCTATCCCCCGCACGTATTGGCGCTCTGGCGATAGGTTTGGCGCGCTCACCTGACAGCAGCAAACTCGGTGGCGCCACAGTTCGCCGCCCAGCCTTTTCACTTCCAGGTTTGCTTGCCCCGCATTTTCAAGACTAGCTCAAGGGTTTGTCCGAGCGAGATGGAGAGACTGCACGGAACTGCGGGGTGCGTCTCTCTTGTGGTCGGACGACCAGAACATATCATCGCCAGATCTTTCGCGCAAACTCTATCTCCCTTTTCCCACTTTTAATCATCCGTAACGTTAACTAAGACACACCGCCGTTATCTCGTCATCTGACGCTGTCATTCAAGCAAGCAATTGGCTCGTTCGGCCCGGAGGACATGTCTCCGTACCGGCACGGCAATGAAGACCGAAGATAAGAAGAGCCGTAGACCCGGCTCCTCCTCCTCTTCCGCCCTTACCTCCATCACCAAGATCAACAAATCCGACCCCATCCCACCTGGTGGCAGGCTTGGCGATCCTGCATTGAAACGCACCGTTTGCGACCATTGTCGGCGGAGAAGTATGGACCCTTTCTCGTTGCTGGCGTGCTTTCACATGTCTATCCGTCTTTTCCAAGTTCATGGCCACGTTGCAAGTGGAGTGTCTCAAGTCGATTGAGTGCTAATTGCCGTTGCGACTCAGGGATCCGCTGTGACGGCCAATTCCCTTGCCAGCAATGTGAGAATGCATCGCTGGCGTGCAAGAGGGAGCATGTCCCGCGCAAGAGGGGACCGAAACGCGGCCATGGTCGTGTTATCGACGAACTGAGGGCGCAAGAGACGAGGGTGCCAAACAGCCGTGAAAGTAGCGCCGAGTAAGTTTGACTGTGCCTAGCTCCCGTTGTCTCGCTGGCGTCGTGTAACCGTCGCCCTAACTAATCCGACCTCAGGCTGGAGATGGACGAAGGCCCACCATCGGCGACTAACTCCCTTCCGTCGTCGCCGCCGGACATCTCGTGGAACAAGGTGTCGTCGGATCCGAGAAATGCACCTGAACCGAGGAGCGTCTTTACCAGTGAGCAATATAGGCCAACAAGCCGGAGCTATCTTGGCTTCATCCCACAATGTGTGGAACTGTACTATGAGCACATCTATCCCATCATGCCGCTCCTGTACATGTCGACTATTCGAGCGATGGTGCGTCGACCATTGGAGCCGGGAGAGAAGAACCTAGTGTACGCGCTTGCAGCCTTGACATGCTTTCACATGTCGGGCAAAAGCATACAGGCTGCCGGCCCGGATTCATGGGAAAAGGCTGGTCGCTTTTTCCTGGACGAGTGCATATCCGTGCGCCAGTCTTATGACTTTCTCGAGGACTTGACTGTCTACACAGTTATCTCGTCGTTTTGGTTATCGACTTCATTCTTCGAGATCAACCAGTCCCTGAAATCGTGGTATTACCTTCGTGAGGCATTGACACTTGCCCTCGAGCTGGGCCTTCAGGACGACTCAACCTACATTGGGCTTTGCCCGGAGGAAGTGCTCTGCCGGCAACGGCTGTTCTGGCAATTATTTGTCACGGAGCGGTAAGTTTTCTTGTGTCATGCCTAGTCACAACTCATGTCTAAGATTGCATAAAGGTCGTTCGCGGTTCTTCGTAACAAACCGATTACATTCAAGAAGACGCCCGCACTCCCCACTACCGGCCATCCATACGAGTCGCCCGACATCCACACGGGGTTCCTGCAGCTCATCAGATCCTATGTTCCCCTAGACGAGTCGTTTGTGACCGCATGGAACGATGGGTCCGATCCGCGTGTGAGCGCTACTACTTACCTAGCCTTGCAGGATGTTCTCTCGGTACCGCCAGCTTTCGTGACACGTTCCCGCGCCACATCCAGGGCGACATCAAGAGCGACAAGTCCTGCCACAGAAGGGACGCCCAAAGCCCCGGGAGCTACCCCTGCCGCCGGGTTCACATCAGCACCGATGGTGTTCCAAAACATAACCCGAGTGAACAGCGATCTCTCAAATAACGGATACGAAGAACCCGAGCCAACCGATATTCAGAAGGCCGACTTGCTCATCACGCAGCAATGGCTACGCCTGATCGTCTGGCAAAGCTCTTTTCGTCAGCAGCTTCTCAGCTGGGCAGCGCCACACGAGAGCATGCACTTCGCCTTTCCCCTTGCCATCGCTCAGCGCACAGCGGCCATCTTGCAATCGCTGCCATCTACAGCAGTGGAGGTTCACGGTATGGGCATCTTTGAGAAGATCTTTGAGATTGGAACGTGGTGCATCAACGTGTTGGGTGCCTATGACAAGGCCTCAGCAGCGGGAACGCCGATCAGTGGTGCCGCGATCAGCCTGGGGATGGACTTTGCGGGCGGCGGACCGGGTTCTGATCTAGGGGTCCTCGGTGTGGGCAGGAAGAGTTTTGTTGTGGATCCACTCGAGTTCTTTGTGCGGACTTTAAGCGCCAGCCCCAATAGCCGGACACAGTTTGCCGACCGTCTTTTGTTGTTCGCCAGTGAGAGACCGGGTGGCATGAAGATGGCCTTGTCGCCGGCGCTACACTCTCCGGTTTTTGGGCATACAGAGCCTAGCTGGAGCGCACCAGCATCAGTAGTAGGGGGGAGTGTGCTCGGTGAGGTCTCAGAGGAGTCCGACACAGATAACGAGGCGAGATATCACCAGGGTATTGGTGGCGGTAGCACGAGCTTGGGTGGGACACCTGCTCCTGATCATGGCATGTCGACGCAGACCATTGTGGTAGACTTTGGGGGCTTTGGGAACTTTGATACGGGCATCATCAGCCCCGCTCTGACTGATAACAGTTTTCCAAGTGGGATTCTGGGGCCGGGCCAACAACACCATCATCCTCTTGTCTCGCCGGGTATAGCGATGCCTTCAATGTCTGATTGGAGCGGAAGCGATTATGGCCAGGCAGAGTATATCCAGCATCAGGAGGCCCCGGCAGGGCTTCAACCGGGGAGCGGCTTACAGCCGATTACTAGTCCTGGGGGTATCGCGCCGGCCACTCTGCAATATTCGGCCGCCGGAACCAGCGGGGGAGGGCCTCCTATAACACATATGGGCGTTCCGCCGGAAACAACAACATTCTGCACCTTTGGGGGAAACAGTACCAAGGTGGAAGAAGGGAGGGATAACGGTGTGAGGGGTCAATGGGAAGGCGGGTTGGGAGTTTGGTAGCGCAAGTATACCTAGGGATTGGCAATGGAATTGGGAATCGTTTGGATACTACAGTCGATTACGTGTTGATGAACGAACGCATACTGTGTAGGATATGCTAACGATCGGACCGGACTGGATTGGATTGGGTTGGGCTGCATTTTGTTACTTGTTTTCTTTTGGATACGGATTCTAGCGAAAAAGGCGAGAGCGAGCTTCGATATAACTTGAACCATGATATTGTTTGTCTGACTATTCAATATACTTCTATCGCTATGACCCGGCTAAACGAACTGAAACACCCAGCAAACCGACAAAAGAAAGTTCCTTAGGGTTACAGCCCACTCTAAGGACGCGGAAACAAGAACACAGAAAGAGAACAAAAGGAGACACGGAATGATGAAAGGAAGAGATCATCAAATAGGCAAAGGGAAAAAAGAACAGGTGAAGATAGAATAGAGAACCAAGGCAAGACAAGGAAGAGAGATACGAGTGAGAAACACAGTTGAAGGATGAGCGGGAATTAAAAAGTGACGACCGGTTTGCGTAGCAGAAACCCCCCCCCCCTTTTTTTTTTCCCGTGTATTTTCAGCTGCAGTCGGGGTGGGCGGGGAAGCAGTGTTTTAGGTAAGGGAGGGGAGCCCAGGATGTTCTCGAGACAGGACTGGCAGTTAGGTGGATGAGGACGGTCCCGCACGGTCCGATCGCGAGGTGCACACCCGCGCAGATCCACGGTTGGTTGGGTTGCGGTGGTGGCGGTGGGACTTGCTGTTGTAGAGTAGGTAGTTCAAAGCAGGCAGTTTTGGCGTCGAGGGAGGTAGGAGTGCAGTAGTAGTAAAGGAAAAGTTGCGCGCGGGGCGAGTTTGGCAGGTAGGTTGTTAATTACATCATAGCCGGATAACAAGAATTTTTTTTTCTTTTTTTTTAAAAAAAGAACAACATCGAGCTGGATCGATCGCTAATATACCGGGGCCCCCCCCCCAAGACCAGAAATTAACGTCCCCCTTAATTACCTCCCCCTTACCCATTTCTTCTGTGGACGATGTTATTGTGTGTTTTGGTTTGGGGTTGGGGTTGGGTTGGGTTGTGTCGGTGAGGGTAGGGTAGGGTGGTCCAGGGAAAGGTAAATACGTAGTCAGTCCTTCATAAACAGCTGCCGCAAAGCAAAGCCGCCGTGGCAGTGGCAGGGCGACAACGCGTCTGGGTATTTATGACAAGGGGTTTGTCGGGGATAGATGGACGTGACAGGCGAGGTTGGTGATTATACGGACGACGGAATATAACAGTGGAATGCCCACCCTCGACATGAGGAGCGGTTAGGCCCTCTTTGTCCATGGCTGCGCTTATAACTTGACTGCGTTTCTCATCATATAAATACCCCATACCATGAACCAAATTCGGCGCTGTCTCTCGGCGAGATCGTCGTACGTATTGTAATGGGTGTAAGTACTCGATCTAGTAGAATGTGAGGTCACCTGCGCGTTGCTTTGCGTTGCTGCCGCGCGGTTGGGAACGACGGTCTCTTCGGGTCCAGAGGGTGTATTATTTGGCGCGGGGGATCCGGCCAGGTGGGCGGCTTTGCTCTCCGGTGCTGAGTTCGACATGATGGATGTGTTGTTAGAGGATAACCAAAGGGTAACGGTGGATTTGGTACTGATGTCTACGTGACGGCGGTGGAACTGAGTCTGGAGCAGTAGCTGTGAGTCGAAGTGTTGACGAGGGGGTGCTAAGATGCTAAGAGTTTTATTAGAGGTAGTGATGAAAAAAGTTAAGTGAGGTGAGAATGTGGTCTTTTGTCTGTCTATATTATACCCAGAACGAAGTCGAGTGGTCGAAATGACGACACATGAGTCCTTGCTCTCGCATGTGGTGGAAGCGGGCGTTGGACGAGTGCCAAGAGAGATGGTCCTAACCCCGGTTCGTATCCGTTTCGCGCCCTAGCGCCCTGTTGAACCGCCCCGCGATTGGGCCCCGGATTTCAGCGACAGCGCAACCCAAAACGATGTTCTGTTCGCTTCGAACATGCAGCCCGATCTCGACAGCGTCTCAGCAGCCCAGCGATCTATGGGCGGGATCCTGTCAAAGAAGCTTAATCCGGGATGAAGGGAGGAATGATATCGTTCCGAACTGTCGGTACGCCGTCAGACCGATTTCCGACACCTATGGGTCCGTCGGGTGCGAATTGTGCTCTGCTACGATCTGAGGAAGGTGCTGGCAACTGGGAACGTCCCTTCCTCTAACGTTAGAGACAAACGCTTCAGTTTCTACGGGATGCACGTCGCAATTTCTTTCTCTGGAGACCAAATTCTCCCAGCTTCCAACAAATCATCAGTGTTTTCAGCAAGAATTATTGCGGTCTATGTCTAACTTTTTACCGTATGCAACCGAAGCCCTTTCATCACTGCAGCATCTGCTGCATCGCATTCACGCGATAGCTCTCTCGCCTTTCCATTAGCTCAGCATGTCTCCCACTGTCCACGATTCTGCCGCCCTCAACGACCAAAATCACGTCGGCCTTGTGCACGGTGTGCAGTCTGTGCGTGATGGCAAGCACTGTTGTCCCCTTCGCTACCCTGTCCAGTCCTTCTTGCAGGGCTGCCTCGCTGGCCGCGTCCAGCGCGCTGGTGCTCTCGTCCAACAGCAACAGACGCGGTTTCCGGACCAATGCACGTGCAATGGCCAGACGCTGTCGCTGTCCCCCAGACAGTCGACCAGCAGAGGGACCACACTCGGTGTCGTAGCCGTCCGGCAGGGACATGATGGTGTCGTGGATATTGGCGAGTTTGCAGGCCTCTTGGATCTCGGCATCCGTGGCTTCGCGGCCAGGCCTTGCACCGAGACCAACATTAAAGCGCACCGTACCGTCGAAGAGGGCCGGGTCTTGTGGCACCAGTGCGATGCTGTCGCGCCATGCGGACGAGGACGAGGACGAGGACGACGGCATGTCGTCCAGCGAGACAGTCCCAGCCGTTGGCGTGTACAGTCGCTGCACGAGACTCATGATGGTCGACTTGCCCGCGCCTGAAGGACCTACGAGGCCGACAAACTGGCCCGGCTGGATTGTGAAGGAGACATTGTCCAGCACAGGCACGTCTGGGCGAGCAGGGTAGGCGAAGGAGACGTTGTCGAATGTGATCTTTACACCTCGGTTGCTGCCTGCTGGTGGCTTGGCTTCGGCGATGGCCTCAACGTCTGTCCGGTCCGAGCCATCCCCCTTCTGGAGGGTGTTGTCTGAACCGAGATTGATCACTCCTATAATGCGCGAAAGAGCACCTCGAGCCCGAGAGAATTCAGGCGCCAACGTGAACATCTGCCCCCACAATTGCGCGCTGACAAGCATAGCGATCAGGATGATAAAGAACTGCGTCTGCGTGTACTCGCCGCGCATAATGAGCTGGGCGCCCCACCAGTACGCAAACGCGTATATCAGGAAACTCGTACTGTTGGACACTGCCAGCCAGACGTTGGTGAAGGCAGCTGCGCGCACCATCTCGTCCCCGGCGCCTTTCACCAGGCGAGAGTATGTGCCCATGACCTCCTTCTCGAGCGATAACGCAGCAACAGTCCTGATGGACTTTGCCGCCTCAACAGCTACCGCTGTGGCCTTGTTGAAGGCCTCCGCATGTCGCTCCTCATATCTCGCTAGCATACGCAGCTGCATCAGACCCGCACCGAGCAGAATGGGGACAACAACGAGACAAACAATTGCGATTTTCCAGGCAATAATGTGAGAGAGAATAATGGCAACCACGAAGTTGACAAGGATAGATAGGACAGTGCCGACGGTAGACCCGCCAAAGCCGCCAACCGCTGCACTGTCTTTTGTGATGATGCTCAGCAGGGTTGTTGGGCTGCGGCCCTCAGACTGATGCCATTCGATTCCCTGCTCCATGAGGGACCGGAAGGAGAGCACACGCATGGCGTACAACAACTTCTCGGAGATCAGACCAAAACATGACCAGGCCAAGAAGTTGGCAAACAACTCGATGACGGCGAGCATAAAGAGCAGGCCGCCGAAGAACTGGCCAAGATACAAAATGCGCCCTGCTGTGTTGCTGCACGGGTTGAGAGCGCCGACAGTAAAGCCAAAGAGCAGTCCCGATCCCGAGAATGTGCATCCGACAATGAATGCAGCCGAGACGGCGAGTACGAGCCAACCTAAGGATGGGCGAAGGATCCTAACGAGGCTCTTCAGGATGGTGTTGAGGGGTTTTGTCTCATCCTTGACGACGGCTGTTTCGTCGACATTTTCGGCGTCATTCGGAGCGTCCTCCTTCGCTTCCGTGGCCTCGACTTTCTCTGTTGACGGCACGACATCATTCTTCAGCGTTGATGCGCCAATCGAATCGCCAGAGACAGACCCTTCTGATGTTGTTGCAAAGGTTTGCAGCCGAGCCATACCGGCGAAGACTCCGTTAAATGCCATGAGCTCGTCGTATGTTCCTTGCTCGACAACGTCGCCTGCTTCCATGACGATAATGTTGTCGGCATTGCGGATTGTGGAGAGACGGTGCGCAATGGAGATGATGGTTTTACCGCCTTGGGCGATGCGCTCGACGGCGTCCTGGATGCGTCGCTCCGAGGCTGAGTCCAAGGAAGCAGTTGCCTCGTCCAAGACGAGAATCTTTGGATCACGGACCAGTGCTCTTGCGAGAGCCACACGCTGACGCTGACCGCCGCTGAGTAAAGAGCCGCCATTGGTGCCCGCAGATGTGCCGTATCCCTTCTCGAGACGGTCAATGAAGCTTGACACGTCAGCCTGATCAGCTGCCTGCCGGACTAGACGGACGATTTCTGCGACTTCCTCGTTGGCGGCCCATGATGTTATGACATGCTTGGGCTGGGATGCTAGCTCGCCAAGCTGGGGACCATGCAATACCGGCTTTAGGTGCTGATGAGATGACCACGGCGAGTTGACCAGACCGAGCGCAATGTTCTCCAGGATCGAGCGGTCAAGCAGCGACGGCTCCTGCTGTACCAGACTAATCAGACTGCGCACAGCTCGCACATTGAGCTGGCGCAAGTCATGGCCGTCCAGTGTTATGCTGCCTTCGGCGGGGTCCTGCAAACGGGCGACGAGCGCAGCGATGGTGGACTTTCCACTCCCTGACAGACCGACTATGGCGGTATGCTTTCCCGCAGGGAAGTCCAAGTTAATCTTGCGCAAGACAAGCTGACCGGGTCGCGACGGGTACTCAAACGAGACATCGCGGAATGCAATTGCTCCAGCTGTGTTCTCTACCGGCAACACAAGGCCCTCGTCTGATGTGCCGTCAATGGCGGATTGTGCCTCGATATCCTTGCTGAGTCGTTGGTACGCAGACGAAGCGCCGCCCAGCAGAGGTAGTAAGGGGGCAATGTTGCCGAGGATGACGCATGCTACACAGAAGTAGTCAGCATGACGCTCAATAGAAGGTTCGTGCGTGGCTGTAACATACCATCCACCAGAAGAAAAACAACGGTGTACACCTGGCCGACAGTCGACCCATCGCCTTCCCCCCTCATGTAATCAACAACCAGGCGACTACCCTGCCAGAAAGCGAGAGCGTTGGCGGAGTAGGCGAGGAAATACAGCAGACCAGCCTGCACCGCGGCCGCAACTGCCTTTTTGATGCCCGCCTTCTGCGCAATGGCAACGTGTTCGGTATACTTTGCCTCGAGTCTTTTAGCGGCGCTGAAAGCCTGCACGACGGCAACATGCGATAACGACTCGGAGGCGATTGATGATGCGGCCTCGATGGAAACTACCGCACGTCCGGCATACTTCTTTACGAAGTAGCTGCCGACGAGCGACATGAGTAGGAAGGCGGGGATCAGCGACAGCAGCATCCCTGCCAACTTCGGCTGCTTGATGAAAGCTACCACATACGAAGTGATGAAGAAGCTCAGACTGGCAATCAGGATGCCCACTTTCTCCGACGTTCCAGTTTGGACGGCTGTTATGTCGCCATGGAGTCTGCTTGACACTTCACCTGCCGTCACCCCACGGCCTGCATCAAAGAAGGAGGGAGGTTGCCGGAGTAGGGAGGCGACATAGCGCGCCCGCAGCCGCTGGGCGAGTCGTTGACTGACCAAGCTCCACGAGAGCACGTAGGCGTAAATGAGAAAGAAGGCGCCGATGGCCACGTACACGAGCTTCAGCACTTTATCATCGATGGCTCCCGCATAAGCAAACGAAGACTGTTCGGCCTCCGCGGCGCAAGTGGCACCGTTCATGTCGTCGACCAATTGCCCGAAGAGGATTCCCATCAGGGGAAATGGGACGCCGGCTGCTGCGGCCGAGATGGTGCCGACTACTAGCAAGAAGTAATCCAGCCATGCTGGATCTGCGGCGAAGAATATTGATAGGTAAGATGTGAGCCGTCTCAACTTCTAAGAACATATTAGCAATCGAGCAGCACTGTGATGTTGGACCAAGCACTAACCGACGGCTCCTTCACAGGTGCTGTTTCTGGTTGTGCAGCCACGACACCACCCGCGGCGCTGGGCGAGCTTTCCTCGTCTACAGGGACCTCGGCCGCCATATTTGCACGTCGAAGCCTTAGGCAAGCCCCTTTTTCGGACGCCACACGTGCAACCTCTTTCCAAGCCGCCTTCGTTTCAGCGGAAAGGGAAGGAAAAGAGGAACTAGTGCGCGAAGGCTGCAGCGACACACACTGGGACGGCAGGCCAGTATATCCATCGCTCTGCGGGTAAATCCGCGTCCTCTACGATGTATCGATGACACGAAAGCCGATGCCGGGCTTGGCAGATGCGGATCTGATAAGATTTGAAGACGGATCTGATAATTTTTCGCGTCGGTGCCCCCACTCATTTACGGCCCACCTCCGACCAATGTTACCTTGGCCTCTCGGCATCCCCCCAGCAAGGTCTCGTCTTAGGATGCATTACCGGTTGATTGACTAGCGACACGCAGGCCAAGAATACACTGATTCTTTTCGTCTTTGGCACAAAACCTGCGAGCAGTGCTCAAACGGCGAGCTTCGGCTCTCTGTCATTGGACATGATGGCCATTGTTTAGGCTTTTGAAAGACAGACGGAAAGAAGACATAGACCCACCCAGCATTCCATTGGATGCAAAGTCTTGAACCGCGTATGGATGGGTCATTCTTGCCGTTCTTAGGCGTGTCAGATCCCGCCTCGACGTCGGATGCGAGAGGAAATCGAGCAGCGCATGGTCGAGCTCGCAATTATTACGTACATGCACCACTGCCCTAGGCCGCCAAGATTCCCAACGTCTTCCCAACGTCTGTCTCCGCTTCTCTTGCGCATTATCTGATGATCTGATAAAAATTTTCTCGGTCGGGCACGTAGCAGGGTATGCGGATACACTCACCCGCTAATCGCTGCCGGAGACTCCTGCCAAGTGCACACCCGTTCGTCCCGTTCGTCGCGATGCGCACCTGCAGAGCAAACACATGGCGTTCCGAGACACACAGGACAACAAATGGGAAGGGGTATGTGCCAGCCTGTTGCGAACAATACACAGCTCAACAAAACGAGTCCACAAAAGGTATTGGTCTTCAAACGGGACAACTTCAGGTTTGCTACGAAGGGAGAATACTACGGATTGGCTGCTGCCCATTCTTCAAAGCTAACATTGCCCGCCTTCGATGGCAGCTTCACCATCAGCGGCACCTCTACGTCCTTATCGGTTCCCAGCACGGCTGCATCGTGAATCACACTCTCCTTCAGCCTTTGGAATCCCAGCTTTGCATAAAGCCCTTCGGTAGGTGGGGACGATTCCAGATAGATTGGGAGGTTGCTTTGGTCGCTCAGAGCTATCAGCGCCTTTACAAGAGCTGCGCCCGCGCCGCGTCCCTGGTGTTTCGGGTCCACTGCGAAAGCATGGACGTCTGATCAATCAGCACTTGTTCATATTAAGGATCACAGGAAGGCGTCGTACATATGTATTGACGACCGCCCCAGAGCTTCTCGCGGGTATCCCACAATGGATTCAGGACTTTCTCGCAACGCTCTTTTTGCTCGCCTTGTAACCAACCGATGCCAGGATTCTTGCGCTCCTCGCCGCTTCTGGGCTTGACAAAGATGTCGCATAGGGTCATGCCAACGATCTCAGAAGTGGCCGTGTCGACGCACTTGAATGTGTACTGAGTCTCGGAGTGATTCCACCATGCCCGTGTGCCGTCGGTGTGGGCCTTGCGAAACTCGTCGGATCCGAAGCCATCGGGGAAAAGGATCTCGAGCAGTCGTCTGCATTCCGGGTCTGCCACGAAGGCGGCAAAGTAGGCATCGTAGGCTGCCCGGATTTCGGGTATTAAGACTGGCAGGACCGCGAATGTCATTTTTAGGCCAAGTTCTGGAAGCACTTGGAGATATGGATAGGAGAGCCAAAGCAAAGGAAGATTGACGCGCAAACACAACCGATGAAGACTAATAATCACAATTTCTAGATGCTCTGACTTGAGAGATGCTGACGCACAACAGGCTCACTATCCCCCGAGGCCGGAGGTCTCAAATGCATCATTGCGACGCCCGCGTTCGAGGAAATTCACAACCCCTAATATGCCCCACGCACTGGACACCATTAGAGTTATCAGATCCGCTCTACCCTGTCGAAAGCCAACCGTCTCCACCACACCACGCCTTGCCTGCGTCCTACCCCAAGTCGCGTCACCACAACCATGGTCCAATCCGCATTGAGGATTGGGTGTCGCCAACGAACGGCTTTTAGTCAAGACACCTGCGCCCGTTGTGAATGCAACATCGCCTAGACTCTAGATCCTGGTTCTCGGTCCCGGATGTGGGCACGATGGTGCAGATGCCGACAACGGCGGCGTCTATGGCGAAGATGCGGATCAGATGTCATTCGGCAAGGGCAGCCCGGGCCAGTAGCCGATGAGCGGAGAAGAGTGGCCGGCCAGTTGCAGCTGCACGTCCCAGCAAAAGAAAGAATGGCATGGCGCCCTTGTTATTGACATGACCGAGAGGGTGGTATATCTGCCGAACGTCTGCTGGGAGCCGCATGAGAAACAGAGAGCGCCTAGACTTCCCAATGGACCTCAGGTGAAGACGACTGCACGCCCATCCGTCTGCAACACGACGACGCAATACCACAGCAGGCTGTGCCACCTGTTCATGTTGACTGCAACCGCTTAAACATTGCATTGAGACACGGCCACGGCGGCACGGCTACAAACGACTCCAATCGAAGCTCACGCCGCAATCGCACAGCGGCAATATGCATCTCCTGCAGGACGCACCCAATGGTTTCGCCCGCCTCAGTGGGCGTAGCAACAGCTACAGCAAGCAGCAGCACGTCGCGATTAATACGATAACCAAGATAATAAAAGCTCCTCATGATGCTGGCCGACCCTTGGGGGTTTACTATGATGCATTCCTGCTTGCATGGTCTCTACTCCTCAGCCGCGGCAGGAGTGACGATATCGACCAGTTCAACTGGGGATACAGATGTGTTGAGGGAGGCGGCCATGTCTCGGCACCACCATTTTCTTTGTCGGCGCCTGGGCTGGATTTCCTTTCGGGCAAGCCTATCTCAACATATCTGGAGGCTGTAAGAGAGTTGACGGCTAGGCAGTCCGTCTCGACAATAGACGGCATAGATGGCATCTTGTTTAATGATGGCAAGTCCGTGCAGAAAGAAGCAAAGGGCTTCCACACTGAGCAGTCATTGACGGCAAGTCTGCTGCTCTCTCCTGGATGGTGAATGGGTCATTGACATGGCAAGCAGTGGATATTCCAAGTCGAAATATCCAGACCAAAGCGATGCGACGGCCACAATGGCCTCACCCTCCGAGCATTGTGGCGGGGTGATGCTCACAACAACAGCGCCCTGACTGAGCGCCAAGTACATGACCGACTCGACACCTTCGTGGAACTTCTGCGGACCATCGTGCAGCAACCCGGCACGTCAGCCCTGGACCTGCTCGGGCCCCTGACTGGTGATTTGGATAAGATTTGGGCGTGGAATGCAGCTGTGCCGCCCACAATCGACAGGTGCATACACGACATTATCTCGGCGCAGGCATCGCGACTCCCAAACAAGACTGCCGTCGAGTCGTGGGACGGAGAATTCACCTACGCTGAAGTCGAGACACTGTCAACTCGTCTTGCGCACATTTTACGGTCCCGCGGCCTCCAGCATGGCGACGTCGTCCCCCTGTGCTTTGAGAAGTCTCGCTGGACGGTCGTTGCTGTTTTGGCCGTCATGAAGGCTGGCGGCACGTTTGCGCTCACGGACCCGACCAGTCAGCCGGAAGCGCGGTTGAAGGCCATGGTCGAGCAGACCAAGGGGAATGCCATTGTGGCTTCACTGAAGCAGTCTGATCTGGCACGCCGGATAGCGTCTGAAGGCGCACAGGTCGTGGTGGTCTCAGATGGCCTGCTCGCCGATACCAGTGCCGAGCCAAGCGAGAAGCTGCAGCAAGTGGCAACCGACATGGCACTGTATATCCAGTTCACTTCTGGCAGTACTGGAAAGCCCAAGGGGGTAGTGATATCGCATGTGAATTACACAAGCAGCGCCATCCCGAGAGCACAGGCAGTAGGCTACAAGGCCTCGTCGCGCGTGTTTGAGTTCGCCAGCTACGCCTTCGATGTGAGCATCGACTGCATGCTGTGCACGCTGGCCGTCGGAGGAACCATCTGCATACCGTCCGACGCCGACCGGATGAACGACCTCGGCGGCGCCATCGTGTCCAGTGGTGCCAACATGGCGCACATGACCCCCAGTGTTGCGCGGGTGCTTGACCCAGCAGTCATTGCCGGCTTAGACGTGCTCGGTCTGGGTGGAGAGGCCGTCTCGGCTTCCGACGTGGCCAGCTGGAGCAGCGACAAGACAAGTGTTATAATTGCGTATGGCCCGTCCGAGTGCACTGTCGGGTGTACCATCAACAATTCTAGTGTCAGCACGACTGGCGATATCGGACAGGGTGTCGGAGGTGTAACCTGGATCGTCGACCCTGACAACCACGACAGGCTGGTCCCTGTCGGCGCCGTGGGGGAGTTGCTGATTGAGGGGCCTCTCGTGGGAATTGGATATCTTGACGAACCCGCGAGGACGGCCGAGGCGTTTATCACGGATCCGGCGTGGCTCGTTGCTGGGCATCCTTCCAAGGGGGTACAGGGAAGACGTGGTCAGAGGCTGTACAAGACGGGTGATCTGGTCAAGTATGATCCCAACGGATCGGGCAACATTGTCTTTGTCGGCCGTAAGGATGCGCAAGTGAAGCTTCGGGGACAGAGAGTGGAGCTGGTCGAGGTCGAACACCACCACCGCGACAAGCTTCCGCAGGGGACAAAGTTGGCTGCTGAAGTCATCAGGTCTTCAGGTGGCGAGCCCACGCTTGTCATGTTTCTTGCTGAGGCCAAGACTGCTTCTGCTACCGCCGGAGTCCAAGTAACGTCCCCGTCACCAGAACTCGCAGCAGCACTGAATGGCATCGATGAGGCCCTTGCTGCCGAAGTGCCACGATATATGGTCCCGGCAGCATACATTCCGCTCACGCAAATACCTTCGCTTGTGTCGGGCAAGACAGACCGCAAGAAACTGCGCGAAATCGGAGCCGCCATGACGCGCGAGCAAGTTGCCGCTTGCAGCAGCATGAACAGGGGCCACAACGACACCAGCGCTTCGAAAGCGGACGACGAGCCGCGACGACCTCCTGAGACAGGCATGGAGCGCGCACTCTACGGCATTTGGAGGACGCTGCTCAACCTCGACGGTAAAGTCGAGGTGTGTGTGCAAGACAGCTTCTTTGCCGTTGGCGGCGACTCGCTGAAGGCGATGAAGCTCGTGGCTGCCGCCCGAGCGGAGGGCATCGCGCTGACAGTCGCGGACGCATTTCGCCATCCTACACTGAGCGCCATGGCTGCTATTGCGACAAGGGTGGAACACTCAAACGACTCGGCCAGTGACGACGCATCAACGGTTGTTGGGGGTTGCCAACCATTCTCGCTGCTTGAGGCTGACGCCGAGTGGACTGTTGAAGATGCGACGAAAGAAGCCAGTCAGCTCTGCGGTGTCGAGGAGTCGGCCATCGAGGACATATACCCCTGCACGCCTCTTCAAGAAGCCTTAGCAGCTCTCTCAGCAAAGGTGAAGGAGGCATACGTCGCGCAGCGTGTGTTGAGGCTGAGCAGCATGCGGGCAGCCCGACGACTGCAGACGGCTTTTGACATGATCGCTGCCGACTGTGCCATTCTTCGCACGCGCATCGTGCACTCCCGACGGGGACTGGTGCAGGTTGTTGTCCGGGAACCCATCACCTGGCGCTCGGCCGCGTCCGTCAAAGAGTATCTGCAGCAAGACCGCGATGAGTCTATGGATCTGGGCAAACCGCTTGTTCGCTTTGCTCTCATGCTAGTCGATGGGAACAACGAAGATGCGGGGGCCGACCTTGTGTTAACCATGCATCATGCCCTCTACGACGGCTGGTGCATGCCCCTCGTCGTCGACCGCGTGAACACCGCTTACCAGGGGCTGCTCACTCAGGAGGAAAACCAGCAGATTAGCAAAGCACCCAGACGCCCCGCGGCCGAGTTCAAGGATTTTATCCGCTATCTCACCACGACCATGGACCGCGCAGCTTGCGAGAACTACTGGCGCGAACAGCTCAGTGGCGCCACTGGTGTGCAATTCCCAGCCCTGCCATTTGAAGGCTACCAGTCACAGGCCGACTCGCTGTTGGAGGTCTATGTCTCGCTAGACGGCCGACGTTCATCTTGCTCAAACCATGCCATCACCCTCGCGACTGTGATTCGCGCAGCTTGGGCACTGGTAGCGTCCCAGTACACCTCCACCAGCAACGACGTGGTCTTTGGCGAGACCCTGACCGGTCGCAACGCGCCGGTGTTTGGGGCAGACGAGATCGAAGGGCCCATGATCGCCACCGTCCCGATTCGTGTGCGCATTGACCGGGACGCAACTGTGGAGAAGTATTTGCGAGGAGTGGCCGACCAGATGATCGAGCAGATGCCGTACGAACATGCCGGGCTGCAGCACATTCGTCGGTTGAGTCCAGACGCTTTGCAGGCCTGTGAGCTGCGGACTGGTTTGGTACTTCATCCTGCCGAGAACCACGACGAAAGCGAGGACGCGAAGGAAAGAAGAGAGAAGGAGAAGGAAATCTCCCCTGCCATCGGTCTTGTGCCGGCGGGTGACGATGAGGCTGCGGCTGAGGCGCTCAAGTTCAACACCTATGCTCTCATGCTGGTGTGCTCGCTTGCACCTGAAGATAAGGGGTTTCTTGTCATGGCTAGCTTCGATTCGCACACCGTCAAGAGCCCAGTTATGCAACGCGTTCTCGAGCAGTTTAACACTGTTACTCAACAGTTATGGAAGGTGTTGAATGGTGGTTGTGGTGATGGGCAGCGGGTTAAGGATGTTCAGTGCCTGACGGCAGCTGATAAGGACGAGGTGCGGGTCTTGAGTAAGGGGTATTATTCCTTGGCAGAGGACAGTCAAGCGAAGGGCGCTCTTCTGCCCAGCAGCGCTGAAGCAGTCTGGATTGTCGACCCAGCCGACACTGAGCGCCTCCTACCACGCGGTGCAATGGGCGAGCTGGTCATTGAAGCGCAGGATGCAAACTTGCCTGTCTTAGGAGGCAAGACGCCAAACTGGGTTGTTGCTGGAACCGAGACAAAGCTTTACAGAACCGGAAGACTGGCCAAATTTGACAGTGACATGCCAACGCTGCACATCTTGGGAGAAGTCAGCGCCGTGCGACTAATCGAGCCAACCCCCAAGCAAGCAACAGAAACAATGGCATCGCGGCCAGCGGTAGCGGTAGCGGTCACTACCCCCAAGCAAAAGACGCTACGATCCATCTGGAGCCGGCTTTTGCGGATAGACGAAGAGAAGATCGGTCTGGGCGACAGTTTCTTCCGTCTCGGCGGCGACTCCATAACAGCTATGAAGCTCGTGTCTGAGCTCCGCAGGCTTCAGGGAGGATTCCAGCTTACTGTTGCCCAGGTGTTTGCCAACCGGTCACTATACGACATGGCTAATGCCATGCAGGGGGGCCCCGTCACTGAGACTGCACAGGCGGAGAAGCAGCAGCAGACAAAGAACGCATCCCCTTATCAGCCTTTCATATTGTTACCCAAGGGTCTGGGATTGGGCTTTATCGAGCAACAAATCCGACCCAAACTGGCAGACCCGAGCTGGCGGGTAGCAGATGTCCTACCTACCCGACCACTCCAAGAAATCGCCGTCCAGGGAACGGTCAAGTTACCCCGTTTCTCGATCCGGTACGAAGTCATGTACTTTGACGGGCAAGTCGACAAGAACAAACTTTTGGGCGCATGTCAAGAGCTGGTGGCACGAAATGAGATTCTGCGGACGGTGTTTGTTGACGTCGATAAAACATGCTACGGCGTGGTCCTTGACCAGGGTAGTTCCCGGGCACCGGTGCAAGAGTACAACATCGAAACCAGCAGTAGTCCCGAGGAAGCGGAGGAATTTACACGCGGGCTGGTCAAGGTCGATGCACAGACCCGAATGTCTTATGGGTCATCATTTGTTAAGTTCTTGTTCATTCAGTCAGAGGAAAGGACAACGCTGGTGTTTAGACTGTCGCATGCGCAGTACGACGAGATGTGTCTCCCTCTCTTACTCAAGCAGCTGTCGACGCTGTATGAAGGTGGGGCACCGGTGCCGGAGTCATACCCCTTTTCGAAATTTGTCAGACACGCTACCGACGATGCGAATGTGAGGTCCGCGACGGAGTACTGGAGGACGTTGTTGGGGGGTTCCAGGGGGGTTACCAAGTTTATGCCAGACAAAGATAAAATGCCCACGACAAAGGAGGGAAGGATGCACTTTGCCATACAGAAAACAGTGGATATATCTGCCCGGTCTCGGGATGTAACTGTTGCCAGCTACCCGTCAGCAGCGTGGGCACTTACATTAGCGCGGAGGACGGGTCAAAAGGATGTGGTCTTTGGAGAGGTCGTTTCCGGACGGAGTGTTGATGTCGGGCAAGGGGTGGTGGATGCGAACAGCGTGGCTGGGCCGTGCTGGCAGTACGTTCCGTTTCGTATACAGTTTGGTGGTGGTGGTGGGGTGGTCACTGGAAAAGAGTTGGTCCAGGCGGTCCAGCACCAGCACATGGCATCATCGGCACACGAGAACATGGGATTGTCCGAGATTGTCAGGGGGTGTACAGACTGGAAGACGACGGGAGAGGGAGAGGGAGAGAATGAGTGGTTCGACACGGTGGTGCATCAGGCCGTCGCGTTTGTTGATGAAATGGCATTTGGGGAGGGGGCGAAGGCCAGAATGGAGACCATCTACCCCCACCAGGAACCCCTCAGAGAGTGGAAGATTCAGGCTTTCAGGGATGAAAAGGGGGAGGAGATGACGATTGAGATTGTTACCTTTCAGCAGTGGGCTGAAGAGGCGGAGGTGTTACTTGGGGAGGTGTGCGAGGCGTTGGTGCAGTTGGTCCATCGGCCGGGGGAGGTGTTGGGGTTGTAAGCAATTGGGGGGGGACGAAAAGGGGGAGGTGAAAGGGGGGCAGTTAAGAAAAACTAGCAACAAAAGAAGAGTTAAATTGTAAAAGGTAGATGTAGTGTAATGGTATAACGCCGCTCTTTTGTTTTAATTTTGTGTTCACACTCCTTTTATTCAGTCTCTTTTCCCGTCTCTCTGTCTCACACGTCTTTAGTACGTATCTATAAGAAATCTAAGTATTGGTCATTTTGGAAGATGAGAAGGGGGAAACAACATACAGCACCAGGGATTCGTTAGTCTCCACACCGATCTGGCGATTAGTGGCGGATCTATGGGAGAGCGGACGGGATCCCGAGTTTTCCACGATCTATGGCCGTATGTAGTAAACATGCACCGCCACTCTTTTATTTATATACGTAGTTTAAGAACACTGTTCGATCTGAAGACGTTGAACGCGAATGCATACCTTGGAAGCCCGTGACCGTCTATTAAGTGAATGGGGCACAGTTTCGCTTCGAACTCTAAGCGGAACACTCGTTAAAGCAGGCTCTCTTTCTTATAACATATCGAGAGTTTCCTATTATCTATAACGTTTCTAACGGGATGTTTTAAGCATTTAACATTAACACGGAATAGATTTCGTCTTAGCTTCCTACTACCTGCCTTACTGAGAGTGAGCGCTTTGCGCAGGGATAGCCGGACCTCCTTGCTATGGTGATAAGACTCAAGCTTAGTCTACCCTCACTGGGAGATGGTTAATGAGATGTAAGCTGAAGCACATCGGGCGACTTCAAACCAAAGTTAATTATAACTCTCAGTATTATCTAGAACATGGTGGTGGTGTGTTTGAGTGCATTAATGTAGCGATGAAGTACTGTACCCGAAAGAAAACGTTGAGAGTTGGACGCGGCAAGTTGGGGGGGGGGGGGCGGGCGTTTATTACCTACCAATGTTCCGCTAATTAGAACAGCCGAAACCGGTCCCGAACTGGCGGTGCACACAATATTTTGCATCCGCGGTTTTCGGCCGAGTTCAGCAGCGCAACAAAAAAAACAATGCAATTATTCTCATCTTTTTTGAACATGGCGACAATAGCAAAGTACATATGGGTCGAAAGCGGCCTCTCCTCCGTGTACGCCGCGGGCAGCGACGCCTGGCTGATCATGCTCTCGCGGAGCTGCCGCATGCTTGCGTACGGCGCCTCGTCGCTGGTCCTGGCCCTGTTCCTCTCCGAGCTGCGCGACGTCTTCTTCCCCGACGCCCCGGATCGGCGCCTGTTCATGACGCTCACGCTCGCGGGCGACGTCGTCCTCTGTCCCTGCTGCTCACGCTGGTCCGTCGCCGACAGGGTGGTCCTCGGCCGCCCGGCGCACGCTGCTCCTGGGGTTCGTGTCTGATGATGTGCTCGGGGGCGTGGCGTTTGCGCTCAGCGAGGACTACTGGGTTGCTGTTGGGGGCCGCCGCCGCCGTCGGGGTGATCAGTGCTACGGGTGGTGACTTCGGTCGCCGTTCAGAGCCATCGAGGAGTCGACGCTCTCGGAGCTGACGACGCCAAAGAGCAGGCCTGACGTGCTGGTCTGGTACGTCACCGCCGCCAGCCTGGGGTCGTGTCTGGGGACAGACGGAGGGGGCGGGGCGGATCATCGAGTTACCTCCTGCGGGAAGAACAGAGGGGGTGGAGACTGAAGGATGCGTACCATGCGTGTTTCTGGCTGTATGTGATTATGGGCGCGGTAAATGTGCTGAGCAGCCTGGCGTTGTCTGGCAAGTGCGAGCTGAAGCAGACAGGGACAAAAAAAAAGACTGCTGGCGAGACGGAGCCGTTGTTGCTCGTTGCGGGTGAAGAAGAAGAAGAAGAAGAAGAAGAAGAAGAAGAAGCCGAGGGCAAGAAGGAGGAGGAGGAGGGAAGAAGCAGCAAGCTGGCGCAGATCTCGGCCGAGACGAGATATCCGTCATGTACGCACTCTGGTTCTTGCTCATGGTCGATTCGCTGGCGGACGGCATGGTCGGCATGTCCCTGACCACGTACTACATGGACCGCAAGTTTGTAGGGGCAGTGCCCAAGTCTGCGCTCGGGGATGTCCTGTCGGCGAGCTATCTCCTGGCGGCCGTGTCCAACATATTCGCGGGCCCGCTGGCGCGGAGGATAGGGCTGGTGAACACCATGGTGTTTACACACATCCCGTCCTCTGCGGCAGTCTTGTTTTTTCCGCTCCCGCAGAGCGTGTGGATCACATTTGCGCTGCTGCTTTTACGCGTAGGGCTGAACAACATGGATCAGGCCCCCCGCGCGGCATTGATCGCGGCTGTCGTGAAGCCAGAGGAGCGGACGGCGGTAATGGGTATCACGGGAATGTTGAGAACGCTGGCGTCTACTACGGGACCGAGCATAACGGGATTGTTGGCCGGGAATGATAGGTTCTGGGTGGCGTATGTCGTGGCTGGTGCGTTGAGACTGGCATATGACTTGGGGCTGTTTGCCATGTTTATCAATATCAAGCTGCACAAGCATGAGAGCGAGCAAGAACCGGCTGCGGAGGAAGGTCGGGTGTCTGGCGCAGGTGAGACAAGGAGATCTTTGGATGAGGAAGAGTCTTGAAAAAATCAGTTGGTGGGTATTATCTGTCTCGGTGGACAGGCGCTGGATTTTGAGCGTACGTGTACTTTCTTAGTGTGATATTCCTCGCTCCCCAAGCATTGGCAGTACAGCGAGACAGAAAAATGGTATTTGGATTATTAGAGACAGGGATAAAATGGCACTATGGCAAAATATTCGAGCAAGCAGGCATAAATCAAGATTCAGACTCCATGAGGGAAAGCTATGAAAAGGGTAATGTAGATAACGAAGCCAGATTATTGTTCCAGTCACATGGCAGCAGAGGGTTTGGAACGAATAAAGTAGTTGTTGTGAAGGGACAAGGCACAGACGGTGAGAAGCGGGCTGGGTGAGTCCCCTGGGTGACGAGGTTGTGGCTGATGTTCCATGCATATGTTGTGCTTGGCTGCCGTCGGTGTAAGAACTCTACAAGGCAAGACTTGGTTGAGCGAGTCTCAGTGGTTGACGGATTCCCGCCGGAATGCAAGTCATGCGCCAAATCTCACTACAAAGTACATCACTTGATTCATATTCATAAGAATGACAGGTATACCGTATCACGAAAGCTTGACTCCTAAATACGTCTCCAAAGATAACATCCTCGATGCAGCTGAACTTCAAGACAAATTTCTCAGCTCTCCCTCATAACACTTTGTGTACTCAGGCTGGCGAGTTCCAGGGGCAATCTGACTCCTGCAGTGAATGATCAAAACCAAGAAACTCGCACTATGCGATCCGCAGGTCGATATGCAGATTGCTCATCTCGACGGATGGACTCCCAGGTATTCTCAACGCCTCTCGATCGACAAAGAACCACTCTTCAAGATCTCGATTGACCGGTGCCGGCGGTAGATCCTCGTTGGGCGGTAAGTTGACCTCTTCGGGGTCTATGTATCCAGGAGTCCCGGTCAAGGTTGTATTTTCACTGCAAACAGTCAGTCTCACTCTCCGTTCTCGGGTTTAAATCTTCTGGGAGACGCACATAGTTATCGCAGTGTGTTTGACCTTGCCATGTACCAGCCTTTTCCAGTTGTCGGCACAGTCTTCGATGATCTTCATTGCGTATCTGCAACAGTCAGCTCCACAAAACTCAAACATAAATTCAGGGTGGAGGCGTACTTCTTATCCTGAAACTTCCCCTCCAGCGCATATTCATTCGGTGGCTCCCCGTCAGGCATTTTGTATATGCGGAACCAGTCCCTCGTCGCATCCAAAAAACCTGGGAGGTGCTTTTCCACATCTCCGATGTCGTCTAGCTTCTCGGCCAGCGGATCATTCACGTCGATTACAATGACCTTCCAGTCGGTCTCTTGGTTATCCAGCAAGCCCAGAATGCCAAGGACCTTGACCTTCTTGACCTCTCCGGTCGTGGCGACCGCGCGGCCTATCTCACATGCATCTAGCGGGTCATTGTCGCCTTTGTGCCCGGTGTCGGGGTGTTTGTGGTCTGGATCTTCCCACGTCTACTCCAATCAGACTCCGTTCGTTGTTAAGAGTTTAGTAGGGTGACAGACCTGAGGAAATGCACCATAGTTCCAGATGTACCCCTTGTATGGGAACACATTCTTGTTGAAACGCACTTCACCGTTCAGGATATCTTGGTAGATGGGGTTCAGACATTTGTCTCTTGATATCTGCGCTCGTTAGTTTGAGTAGCGGTAATGTATTGTTATGCAGCGGCTTACTTCAAACTTGGCATTGGTCCACCTAGGAATCTCCACGACCATGTGCAGCACGTTCTTGTCGTGTTTGTCGGGGTACAGTGGAATATCGTGAAACGGCGAAATTGGGACGCCCCCTCGTTCGAAATATACCCGATAGTCCTTGGTAAAAGGCTTGCCGACTTTTCGCACGGCGTATTTATCGTGCGAGTCGTCGTTGAAAATCGTGCCTGCCATTTTCAAGCTTTTTACGTTTGACGTGAGATTGATGTCGAGGTCTTGAACCGTGATTACTGCCAAGAAATGTCGAGATTCTGAGCGGAGGTCGTCAAACTTACGTCATTCAATCGAGGGACAATGCAAGGGCACCATTGCGCGCGGGATCACCAAAGGGTAAACGCGGTTTCGCCTCATTGGACGGTCCTCTTCGTTCCCTTATCTTACCCCTCCGGCTTAACCTACCTACCTAGATAGCCCGCACGAGGTCAGGATGCCTAGACTACTCTCTTAGATCTTCGTGGCAATTATATACTAAGCCATTACAGATCAATGGATTTTTTCAAGTCTCTCTGCGATTGTGTGAGGTGCCTTCGAATGCGCCGCGTCCGTAATCGAACAGATTTAAGTGTAGTACAATCGTTCGGTGCTGGAGACACGAACAGGTCGAAAACTGCAAGACATGGATGGGGATATATGCAAAAGGTATCAATCATGAACGTCGTTATCAGACTTGTCAATATTAAGGTTAGTTATTGTTAGTTCAGGGGTATTGCTAAGAGATCGTCAGGGGTCCTAGCCACGGCTTTATTAACCACTGTTTGTTTACCTCGGCAACTATAGTCAACAACCTATATATATTAAGGCTATTACTAACAGTCTTTTCTTTCTTCTTTAAAGGACTTTATCCATAACTAATATAATCATTTTCTTACCTAACTATTAACAGTTATAAGCCTGGAAATCACTTAATCATTAACTTTTCGACTATATAAATAACTAATTTCGGTAACCACGACCTATATAAGCTACGTAACGCACCTGCCTTAATTAATTAAAAGACCTTATAATTAACATCATTATCATTAAGTATCTTAGCTATTAAGTAAATTATCCTTCGATTTAATTAATTAATAACGTTATACATTATACATTTAAATCATAGTTACATAAGTTAATAATAATAACGACGTTATATTTGCTCCCGGTTAAGGGGAACTGTTAGATATTACGGCTTAGTTACGCGCATTAATTAAATAGGATTAAGTAAGGTTAATCGCCATGCATTCGATCTATCTATAAGGGCTTTATTAATCTGATCTTTATACCAGTGCTTATTCTGTTAGGTCTTAAGACCCTCGAGGACCCTGTATTCTAGCTGAGCCGAGTTATCTATTTCCAGCTCCCTAACCTAAGCTCCTTAAGGCATAGACTAAAGCTCGAGCTTCCGATCCGACATCACGTGCTCCATCCAAACCAAGCGCTCCATCTAACAGGAACTAACCTTTTTATCATCGAAGTTGTAACGGTCTTAAGGTAGTATATTGCAACTAACTAAGCCACTTAACGAGTACACTTAACTTAAAGAGAAAAAGAAGAAAAATTTTTTTAAAGATCTACGGGCTCTCTGATTAAGGTAAGTGTTGAAAAGTACGGAGTTATGGAACAAAGTGATTTATTGTCCTGTCCTGCTCTTCTGCTTCTTTGTGAGCAGAAGGCCGGTTTAAATGCTACTT